>PISX010005847.1:78008-103497 GCA_004024625.1 Mellivora capensis | reverse complement strand
GTCCCAGCCCAGGGAGCAGACACGTTAATAGAGGCCTTCAGATGACTCGGCCCCAGCTCCATCTAGCCGCAGCTGTTTGGCATGAGGGATTCCCAACAGGACCCGTCGGTCCCCAGACTATTAGAAATAATGATACATTGTTTTAGCCATTACATTTTGGGGTGGATATGAGGCAACAGATAAGCAGAATGTCATCTCTCTGTTTGAAATCCTCACAGGGTTTTCCAGAGCACTTAGAATAAAATCTAAATTCCTTACCCTATCCACTCAAGCCCTGTGTAACGTGGGCCCTGCCTCCACTTTCACATGCCCACAGGGTCAGCCAACCTGGGTTCCTTTCTGTGAACAAGCCAAGCTCCTTCTGGGTTCCAGGGGACTTGCAGGAGCTGTTCCCTCTGCTTTGAACTCTCTTTTCTCATCTTCACTGTCTTTTCCTGAGGCAGACAGTACGGTCTGTGGTTTATAATATGGACTCTGGTAACTCCGTTTCCTCATCAGTCAAATGAGGGTAACAGTAAAAACTCATAAGGTTGTTGTGAGAATTTAATAAGCTAACACCTGTAAAGCACTTCAAACAATGCTTGGCATAGAGTAAATGCTCAGTAAATGTTGGCTGCTTTTGTCATTTAGACTTCAGGTAAGTATTACCTCCTTGGAGATTCTCCCTAATTGCTCAGTCTAAAATATGGACTCACAAATTATCCTGTTTGTATTTCTCACATAGCATTTCTCACCATTTGATGTTTTTCTACTTTGCTTATTATCTTGTCTCTCTCTCTCAGCTAAAATCTAGGGTCTATGCCTGGTAGAGCTATCACAAAACTTTACCAATGCCCTCAAAAGCTAGATAATCCAGTTAGACAAGTTAATGCGGAGTTATGTGAAGCAAAGAACTGGAGGGATTAGAGTAGGAGTAGGGAAGGCCTCAAGGAGATGGATAGTAAGCTGAGATTAAAGAAAATGTTTTGAACCGAGGCAGTTATGGAAGATGGCAGAGGTAATACAAGGGTGGTGGCTGGAAGCCAGGATGAGCAGAGAATATAGAAATGTAGAGTGGAGGGAATTCCGTGTGAAGGCTCTGGATCTGGACGAAGGGTGAGTGCCAGGAAGTAGCGTAACCATGGAAGAATAACAGTTTTCCTCCTATGATACATCCATCAGTGGAACTTGGACTTTACTGTTTGTTCCTCCTCTACAAGGGGATCGTAAACATTTTTGGGGTGAGGATGGGAGTACAGGTGGGGAGAACGAAGCCTAAAACTTTAAATGACCCGTTTTAACAGCATACTTTTTCTAACATGGTAACTTAAGACTAACTGGTAATGACCTCAACATCAGAATCAAATAGATGCTTTCATACAGATGATTTCCTCTGTGCCACTACTACTAAAAGTATTCAGTTAAAGCACTCCTTATAAATTGGTGTATTTGTTTATTATTCAAGTTCTTCTCTACATATTCTTCCAAGGTGACAGTTATCCCCACTAAATTTTAAAATCAAAGGGCCGGTATTTTCCCTCCCTCCCTCCCTCCCTCCCTCCCTTCCTTCCTTCCTTCCTTCCCTCCTTCCTTCCTTCCCTCCCTCCTTCCTTCCTTCCCTCCTTCCTTCCTTCCTTCCTCCCTCCCTCCCTTCCTTTCTTTCTTTCTTTCATTCATTCTTTTAAAAAGATTTTATTTTATTTATTTGAGAGAGAGAGAGCGAGAGAGAGCATGGGAGGGGGAAGGGTCAGAGGGAGAAGCAGACTCCCTGCTGAGCAGGGAGCCCGACGTGGGACTTGATTCCGGGACTCCAGGATCATGACCTGAGCCGAAAGCAAGTCACTTAACCAACTGAACCACCCAGGTGCCCTCCCTTTCTATTTCTTTATCATATCAACTAACATTCCACAGGATCTTGTAAGGTAGGTTGGCATATAACAGAAGTATTTCCTTATTGAAGAACAGTTAATTTCTGGCTATGAATAAGGTACTAGAGAAAGGTAAATATATGGATAATGATTTTTTAAAAAATAGTAATAATAAAGTAAATTAGCTAAGAAAGATGCATACCTACTTTTTCTGCAGGGCCCTTAAGGCACACCACAAAACTCTTTCTCCTCCTCCACCAGCATTGCAGTAAGGATGAAAAAATGCAACTACCATCTGCTTTTTCCCATTTTTGCTAGTTGATACTGATGCTTTCTTTCTCTGTAGCAGCAGTCTGGTTCCCCAGAGGATAATAAACAGACATACGCATAAAGTTCCACAGACCGCCAGCCCAGGGAGGAATAATGAATAAAAAAATCTGAAACAAAAAGGAAAATGTAAAAATCAACACAATGCCTATTCAAAAGAAACTACAAATTAAAGTCTACTTTTATATACCCGCTTTCTATATTAATAATGAAGACAAAATTTTTATAGCTGGAAGTCTGCTAACAAAATATTCAATTTTTAATATTCTAACACATATAAAATGTCCAATGTCAAAAGGCAAATCCTTTTTAATTCCAATCGCCCCAGAATACTAGCAATTCAACATAACTTTTCTTTTTAATTGACAGTGAAAATCAATGATGAGCCACCTTTCTCCTAACAGTGTATGTGTTAAAGGATTAAAAACAAATTTAATTACTAACCTAAACAAGACATGTAGGAATGGTGTCTGACCCTCAGAATTATGACACAGAACCCAAGCAATATGTCTTTGAATGATCAATAATGAGCTTTTAATTAGTTAAAAGTTTGATGATATAGCAAATCATTTTCATTCTCTCACTGCACCTTAAATAGAACAATTTCTGGGGCAAAAGGAACTTAGATACTTCCACTTCTATTACAAGTTTTGCATTTGATCTGTTTCTATGATCCTAAAATCACCGCCTTCTTTCATGTGCCTCTAAATGAGTTGCCAAAAATGCACCAACAATCTACTTCACACACATTAGTGAACTCCCACACTGGCTTCTAAAAGGCTCTCTTACTGCCAGGCTGACTACGACGGCTCTGCAAAAACAAGGACGGACCCAGGCTTGCTCCCACTGGATGCCAATGCCTAGCATAATACCTGGCACAAAGAGGGCATCCACAAAATATTTGTTGACTGAATACATAATCTTATTACCTCCTCAGGTATCTCTTAGATTATGCTAAAATAATTTTTCAAAGTATGTTTTTCTGTTAGGGGTTGAGCAATATATCCTGCCTATGCTTTGGAAGGAGAAGGAGCTTGTAAGGCATAAAAATACCAAAATACTAAAACTCAAATGCTGAAATTCAGGAAAAGGGGAAACAGGGTTAAAGTATTTGGTGGGGAGGGGTGACAGGTGGGGGACAAAGATATGGAAGTTCTAAGTTTGTGCATAGTAGTGAACAGCAGATTGGGCTCTGAAAGGCTTAAGACCCAACCATATCTGGGGATATTTTGTATAGTTACAAAGTTCTCATTGTCCGTAAGTAGAAAACACATAAATTCTTCAGAGAAGTAAGTATCTTATTCATATTTAGTTTGGAAACAATTTCTCATATGTAATTTCTTATTGCGAATAAGTTTATACCTGAAGAGGTATTTACTTATTAAAGTGATTTGGTCTCCAGATAACTTACCCTCTTAAAAATAACTGAAGACCCCATACAGCTTTTGTTTCTATCAGGATTTCCCAACCTTGGCACTAGTGACATTTTGGACTGCATAGTTCTTTGCTGCTGAGGCTATCCTATGCATGAAAGGATGTCTGGCTCCGTTCCTGGCCTCGACCTACTGGAGCCCATAGTACTGTACCAGTTATGGCCATAAGAATTATCTCCAGATATTGCTAAACATCACCCCTTATTGAGAATTACTCATTTACATTGATTGTATCTACCAATATTGAGCATATTAGAAATGAACCTGAGGATTTAAAAACATGAATTATCCTAAAAAGAAATGACAAATCTATTACATGTTAATATATAATTTATTTTTACTAAAAACAAAAACCCTGTATTTTCCAAACCAAAAAAATAAATAAATTCAGTAAGAAGACAAACACTATTTTATATTTTTGCAAGATTCTTTACTCTCTGGCTTAAAAGAAGACAGTGGCTTTTCACATCTGCTTCTGCATTCAATCTTAGTGCTATGTTGTTTTATACGAAGTTTATGAAGGCAATCCAGACTCACTCAGAAATGTAGTAGGAAAAGGGAGTATGTTTAAATAGTCTTTTCAGATACAGTATTTTTCTGTGATATTATACCAAATTAGACAAGTGGCAATTTCCTTTTTTTTCTTTTAAGATTTTACTTATTTATTTGACAGAGATCACAAGTAAGCAGAGAGGCAGGCAGAGAGAGAGAGAGGAGGAAGCAAGCTCCCTGCTGAGCAGAAAGCCCGATGCGGGGCTCGATCCCAGGACCCCGGGATCATGACCTGAGCAGAAGGCAGAGGCTTTAACCCACTGAGCCACCCAGGCGCCCCAACAAGTGGCAATTTCTTAATGGCCAGGTACAACATGGAATATGAAACCCAGTCAATGACCTTTTCATACTGTTATATTGAAATCTATTGGTCTATCTTGTACTTTGAATGGATCTTTTACTTATACATGATTTTGTAACATCAAGACTTGATTATTTGGAAACTATTGGTTCACGATTCATGGTGACTTCCCGAATGTGGGCACATTTCATCGTACAATATCCTCAAATCACATTTGTTAATATCACTACCCATCTTATCAAGGAAATCTTTTAATTACTGGAAAGTGGTCAAGCTCTGAATGGCAGATAAAAATTTTCCAAAGTTCTAATTTTTAAAAAAAATTTTTAAGAAGATTTTTATTTATTTATTTATTTGACAGACAGAGATCACAAGTAGGCAGAGGCAGGCAGAGAAACAGAGGGGGAGGGAAGCAGGCTCTCTGCTGAGCAGAGAGCCCAATGCGGGGGCTTGATCCCAGGACCCTGAGATCATGACCTGAGCCGAAGGCAGAGGCTTAACCAACTGAGCCACCCAGGTGCCCCGTGACAGTTCCAATTTTCACTTGAAAGTTTAAACTTTACTATTAGCAACAAATTCTGTCACTTGTTTTCTTTGAAGTGAGAGGATCACTTCATTCATTTTCAAATACCCAAGTCAGAAGAACCATAGTTTATCTGTTGGTAATTCTTTCAAGTAAAAACTATGTCCCATTAAAAAAAAAAAAAGTATCTAATTCAGCTTGCAACTTAGCTTTTCCTTGAGATAACCATCATACTTCAGAATGGAGACATTATATAGTATATTAGGAAGATATGTATTCAAGTCAAGGGTTAATATTTAACAAAATTAATAATTTTTACTGTTTCATCAAGGACATTCTTAGTAAAACTGGCTTTAGCAGGTGCATGGTGTTGAAAAACACAAGACTGTAAGAACACTTTGATGTCACTGCCCAATTTGTGCTAAGCCAGTGTTTTATCCACCATTACTTTTGCAAATGTAAAGATAATGAAAAAGCAATGTTATCTTAAATTATTATAAACAGTTTTGACCTTGAAGAACTATTAAAAGGGTCTTGGGGACCTACTAGGGTCAATGACCATATTTTGAGAACCATGGCCTTAAAGGATGAACAGAGTTTGAGAGAAGTGGTAAGATTTGTGATTTATTTAACATTTGGAATACATGAGTTCATGTATTAAAGCAGTATTATAAAGCTTTCCCAGAACAAGCCAAAAGCCCATTTAATTTAAAATGTGGCTGACCTACAGAGTACAAAGATTTTTTTAAAAATTAAAAAAAATTTTTTTTTCTTAAATTTATTTATTTGTCAGAGAGAGAGGGAGAGAGAGCGAGCGAGCACAGGCAGACAGAGTGGCAGGCAGTGGCAGAGGGAGAAGCAGGCTCCCTGCCGAGCAAGGAGCCCGATGTGGGACTCGATCCCAGGACGCTGGGATCATGACCTGAGCTGAAGGCAGCTGCTTAACCAACTGGGCCACCCAGGCGTCCCTAGAGTACAAAGATTTTTTTTTTTTTTTTTTAGAGTACAAAGATTTTTATGACATTTCTTTCTAATGAATTAAGTGGGCAAGATTCATGGGATATATTTTCAGATTGAACGATTTAACTTAAAATCAGAAAAAAAAATCATGTTAATGACAAGTTGAGCCAGTCCTTTATTGAGTCAGTTTCAAAGACACAGACTCTATAAATACATTTATTAAACATCCTATAGTACTTGCACATTAAAACTACCCACTTTTTGGGGTGCCTGAGTGGCTCAGTGGGTTAAGCGTCTGCCTTCGGCTCAGATCATGATCTCGGGGTCCTGGGATCACCCAGCGTCGGGCTCTCTGCTCAGCAGGGAGCCTGTTTCCCCTCTCACTCTCTGCCAAATAAATAAACAAAATCTTAAAAAGAAATAAAACTACCCACTTTAAGGTCACCTAGGTGGCTCAGCTGGTTAAGCGCCAGGCTCGGGTTATGATCTCAGGGTCCTAGGATCCAGCCTTGGTCCAGCTTCAAGTTCAGCAGGGAGTCTGCTTAAGAAATCTCCCTCCTCCTTCCCCTTAGCCCCTCCCCCATCTCTAAAATAAATCAATCTTTAGAAAAAACTACCCATTTTAGAATTTGTTTAAATATAACTAAAAATATGTGCCATTAAATAATGCTTACCATTGAAACACAAAACTTTAAAAAAGGTAACTGTAATCAACAGTGAGTCATTCATTCAACAAACATTTCTTTAGCCATTATAATGTGCAAAGACTGAGTTAGGGATATTTCAAATAGCAGGGAAGAATATGAAGCCTCTGAAAATAGAATTTCCTATTCAAAATGTTTTAAATAATCATTATGGAATTTGGAGTAAGGGGACAATAATGAAGAAACAATACCTGAATGTTGGAGAGAATATGTATCCACTGCTATTCAGGATGCTATGTGTTAATTACAAAATTTCAACCTGAATAGGCAGGTGTTGAAAGAACTGTGTAGATGGAGTATACTAGGTCTTTTTTTTTTTTTAAATAAACATAGGGCAAAGCACATAAAATACAGTAGTATTACAATAACTAATATAGGGGGAAAGTCCATTTTCTTTTGTTTTTCACCAAAATGTTAACAGTAACCATCTCTGGATGGTAGCTTGCCTGGCGAATTTTCTCTTTTGCTCATCTGTTTCCTAACTTTTCTACAAGAAACAATGTATTACCTATGTGATAAAATTTTACATGACTATTCTTACATCAACCAGAAATAAAGATCAATGGATAATCATGAAGCAGAGGATTCTACATAAATTTTGTATTTGTGAAAATAAAAAGAACCCTCACTAAAATGGAGTCAGGAGGCCAGAAGGGGCAACGCAAAAGGAGCCCTATCACTCAAATTTCAATTTCAATTTCATGAAAAACTGTCAATCATAGCCTCCAACATAAAAATCCTAAAGGGGAGGAACTGTTAATTATAGAGCCCCAAAGAAGAATCCTAAACAGGAAGAAATCATCACCAACAGGCCCCCACAGGGAATGGTGTGCATCGCAACTTCTACAAGAATACTCCTGCACGTTGGCCAGAGAAATCCTCACCACTCTTGCTTTTCTCCAAAGGACTTTCATTCAACCCCACCCCCAACTTCCTCTTTCTCTAAAAAACAATGGTCCTCTCCTTTCTTGGACTTGCCTATGGTTTTGCAATAGTTTGTGCATCCAGAAATGCAATTCTCCGCTATTCCCGGAAAACAAAAAACAAAACAAAATAAAACCATTTTTGCTGGTAGGATAGCTGTTTTTTTAATTAATTAATTTATTTATTTATTTTCTAAAGAAAGACCTAGAGGTGGGGGAAAAATGGAGTCAGAAATATATTAGGAGGTTGGAATAGCATAGGTCTGACAAACAGCATAGTGGTGGTAATGGAATGTAGCTTTAAGAGGGCAGAGGCCTGGGTCTGTGGATTTTTTTCAGCATTATGGTGTCTGAATGAGTGTCCATTGTGAGCAATTGCCACTGTGAAGAGAAAAAAATGGCTGGTGAGGGGTGTCGATGGATTTTGCTTTCAGCCCCAGTTCTGGAGGTTCTGGAGTAACTTACTTACATTATCTGGCTGAACCTTTGACTCTTTATGTTAAAGTGGGGCTAATATTTTACAGGATGGTTGTGAGGATCGAGTTTGATCAATGTTTGACTCTGTGCACCTGTCTAGTTTTTGGCAGACTGGTGAAATGTGGGGGATGTTGTCATCAATGAAAAAAACAAACAATACAAACCAAAAGAAAGCCAATACTTAATTCACTACATTTCCAGAAGGTAATGGATAATATGTTATCTAATATAAATAGAACCACGGTTCACCATTCAGTTCTGCCTTGGATCAGATATTAGGCAAATTGAAAGAACTTTCTCCTGAGAATCATTCTGTTAGCCAAGGGGATTATACAGCATGATATCCGTCAAGAGTAAATGTTAGTTAATTCTTAATTGATAGCTCAGCCACTGCAATTGGCTCCATTCAACAGTAATTATTCTCATGTGGCTTGTTCAAGTCAATTGTGAGATTCCCCCGCCTTCCCTTCAGAAGTGCACGAAAGCAAAAGCCTTAAGGTACTTAAAAAGGTAAACAGTGATTTTTCTTACTTCGGAGATTCAATTTTATTTGCCCGAAAGCCCGGGTGGTGTGATTCTCACCACTAAAAGCAAAAAGCACCACATAAGTGATAACGCCACCAGTTAACAATTCAGAGCTGGGTTTCTACGATTCTCTCCCAAACCTTTCCAGAGCTTTTGAAGTTCTCAATTCCCCATCTAAGGGAACACCCAGCAGCCCCAAGATAAAAGGGCAGAGGAGAGAGCTGGCGGCTTCCTTTATTTGCATGACTTAAAGCTAGCCATTTTCTGCTCCACGCACCGCGGGACTCGTACTTGCCCGTGACACAGAGGCAATTGTTTTTCCTTAGAAAGGGGCCTGGGGTGGGTTAGTTTCGTTTCCGCTCTGGGTGGTAGTAAATGCGCCGAGATTAGTTCAAAACACGACCCGCAAGGCTCTTCCCCATACCATCACCTCCTTTTCTTAAAGATAGCAGGAAAGGCAGCATCTACACCCCCCAACCACCACCCACTCCCAGCCCCCTAGCTGTTTTATTTTTAAGGTTAACATACTTAAGTGACATATGTTAACAGTGACAGTTCTGGTGACTGAAAGCGGGGAAACTACGATGTGAGAAGGAAGAGCCAATTTATTCTTTACCAAAAGGAGAGAAATCATAAAAGAAAACTGAAGACTGAATATGATTAATGAAAGAATAATTGGAGAGAGAAGAAGAGAAAAAACAGAAAGGGAACCTTGATCCCTCACTGGAATGGGTAGGCGAAGAAAACGCCGTGAACTGAGTCTTTAACTCAGTCAACTCCAGTCTAATTAGAAGACTCCAAAGCGAGAGGAAGAGCGTCCACTATCCTTGACGAAATTGCCTAGATTCGTGACACGAAGACTCCCCTCCCTGCAAATTTCAGTTGCATTGGGCAGACAAATATTACCGTGAAACAAAGCGCGTGCAGACCCACACCACCTACTCCTCACCTCAATAACTCACACAGGCACCAAACCCCTTTGGTGGTCGCCATCTTTCCTCGACCCCCGAACTCAGGAAGCGCTTTCCTGTTCCTCTTCTCTATTGGGTCCTGAGGAAGAGGGCGGTGTGTTCTCCGCCCTCACGGCGGCCATTGTGCGTTCCAATTGGCTGTTGGTAGTAGCGTCCCATGGCCTTACAGCCAATAGAATCTTCCGGGGAGGAGCCAAGTTTTCAGCGTGGCGCACAAGGATCCCGCCCCTCCAACGGGTGGGGCCATAGTGGGAGTTGGGCTGGGGAGGGCGTGGCCTGTGATGGACAGGCGGTGCACCCGCCCTCCGCCCCCTCCCCCATTGGAAGCCCCTTCCCAGAGCCCGCCGGCAGTTGAGACCAATGGGAAGCTCTTGCGCATCTCGGATCGATTTTCCAGGTGCGGAGTTCACTCCCGTGGCCGCTGCAGCATTTGGGATCAGCGGCGCTCCCGAGCAAGGCGCGGAGCTGACCCGAGCCCGGCTCCCGCCACGCCGCACCTTCCCCGGCGGCGGCTGACGAGCCCTGGGATCTGCATCTGCGGTCCGGCTCTGCGCCGCCCGCCTGCCCTCCTGTCCTTCGCCGCACACGCCGGAGGCCGAAGACCTCCGCAGTGCACCGGCCCGAGGTAGCGGAGACCTGGGAGGGAGGATCGGCTCCCGCCGGGGGCACCGGCCGGGCCGCCTCCGGGTGTGAGTGAGGGTCCGAGGCCCACCCTTCGCTCTTGCGCTCATTCCCGCCCTCCCCCCCAAGGGCCCGGGCGCCGTGGCGCGCAACTTTGAACCAATCCGTAGGGCGAGGGCTGCTGACCTCTTGGTCTGAATGCAGGGGCCCGTCCCCAGACCCATCCCGGGTGAGAGAACCGAGCCGCAGAGATGCCACCAACAGCCGGCTCCTCTGCTCGCCGGGTTTTAACGCCCCGCTTCTCCTCCGCTAACCAGGTGACCTGCGGGCTCTGGGCCGATCACCGAAGAAATTGGCTCCCCCGAAGGAGGTTGCTTGAACAAGGAAAGACATCACAGCCAGAGAAGAGGCCAGTCGGAAAGTAAGTTTCTTTCCCCGGGTGCTGTGTGCTCACACCTACTTGGAGGACTTTCCACGCCCACCTGCCGGCCTTTCTCTGCCACCCTGCGTGTGCGCGAAAGGCAGGGCGCCAGAATCCCAGCCCCAGGCCTGGAGTCGGGGATCGTAGCAAGAGCACTCTCGGAAAAGGCATGACATTAAGGGGTTTGCAGGAGCAATTTAAAACCCAGCACTTTTCCATTCATCTTTGTGTTAAAGGGATCTGAAGTTGGAGAAGTAAGGTGAGTGCCGAGTTGCTGTATAAGAGCTCTTAATTGCCCAGAACGATTAAATTAATTACCTAGAGAAGTTATTCGGAGTGCGTGGATCTCTTTATGATGTATTAAGGTCCTGCAACTTTTTTTCTTTTCTTCTTCTTCTTCTTTTTTTTTTTTTTTTTTTTGGTGAGTTGGCGCTACACCTCCTTCTGTGGAGCCCAGCAGGGGGACTGAACTTAGGACCCTGAGATCAAGACCTGCCTGAGCTGAGATCAAGAGTGGCACTTAACCCACTGAGCCACCCATGCGCCCCCTGCAACTTTCTTTTTTAAAGAACTATTTTGAATTCATTTTAATTACACAAGTAACACACTAATGCGGTGACTTAAACATGCAAACAGTTCAGAATTATTGAGCATGAAAAGCGGACCTACTTTCTAGTCCTTTTCTGTTCATTTACATATGTCTTCATTTGTTCAGCAAACATTGAAAACTTACAGTGTTTCAGACATGGTGTTGAAGAGCTGAAAATTCTGTGGCTTCAAAAAATGTGTGTATCTAGAGAAATCTTTAGGTTTTGTATGTGGGTGGTTTTAAAATTTTTGTTTTGTTTCACATAAATGAGACCACATAGTGTAATTCTCCAACTACCCCCCCCCCTTTTCAATAGAACTGTGTTTTAGAGATTGCTTCAGGTTAGTACATAAGCATCTGTCTTGTTTGGTTTAACCTCTGTACAGTATGGCTGCATACTATGTGCATACCATAGTATGTTTATCTTTTCCCTGTGGGTGATCCTTCTGGATGCTTCTAATTTTTCCTCCCCTCACAAGCCATGCTGTAATGGACATCCTTGTACATGATTTGTAGTGCTGACACTTGGATATTTCTCAGGATAGACATGTAGGGGTGAAATGCTGGTCTGCAGATTACCAAGTTAACATCATTGTGTGCCCTTTTGTAGTGAAATCTGTCTTGGGCTCTGGTGGAATAGCAATGAAAGGTAAGTGGATAAATGGATGGTTATAGAGAGAGGCTGGCTAATTGATGATTCTTAGTGTGATAACTCTGCATTTAATGGAGATGTGAAGAACCCATGAGGGAGGGCTATCTCAGACGGGGAGACACTTGCAGCACCCCCACCTCTCTACCCATCAGAAAAATCCTTATCCTTCCAGATCAAACTCAAGATGCTTTCTCCTGGAAACTTTGGTAACTGCTTCTCCCATTGTTGACCTCACCCTCTTCTGGATTCCTTAGATAATAGTATTAGCCATGTTATTGAGCTTACCACTGCTAGGTGCTGTGTTAAGCACTTTATATCCCCCTGTGTGCACAAAACCCTTTGATATATAGGTCTTATTTTCTTCCTCTTATCACCATTTATTTAACTTTTTTTTTTTTTTAAAGTATTATGTGCCCGGTATTCTGGGCACTGGGGATCAGGGCAAGACTAAGACCCTGCCCTCAAAGAACTTATGCCCTAGAGTGAGATGCAGAAATTTAAAAGGGTAAACAAAGAGGCGCCCTGGTGGCGCAGTTGGTTAAGCATCTGACTCTTGGTTTCAGCTCAGGTCATGATCTCAGGGTCATGCGATCCAGCCCCATGTTGGTTCTATGCTCAGCCCAGAGTTGGCTTGAGATTCTCTCCTCTCCTTCTGCCCCTCCCGCTCCTGCTCTCTCTCTCTCTAAAACAAATAAATAAATCTTAAGAAAAGGGGTATGCGTGATTTTTGGTACTAATAAGTGTTGTGAATAATGGAGGGTTATGGGCATTTTGAATAACATGGGAGGGGAGATGCTATCTTAGGTGTCAGGAAATTCTGTGAGATGGTTGTATGAGTAGATACCTGAGTGGTTCAGATTTGAGAGAAGACTTATAGGTTGAGGAACCAGAAGGTGTCAAGGTCCTAAGTCAGGAGTAACCTGAATATTGGAGAAACAGTAAGAGAAAGCCAGAGTGGCTGAAGCAGAGAGGAGAGAAAGTATACAATACAAGGTCAGGGTTCATCTTTACAGATGGGGAAGCTGAGGCAGAGAGAAGTTAAGAAGGTTGCCCAAGGTACTATATAGGTAGTAAGAGGCAAATCTGTCATTGAGTCCTAGGCAGGCCTTTTTTACTTTCTCAGGTTGGTATTTTCTTTCAGACTTCCTTGACACCTGGTATACTCTTTGGTATGATTGTTTAAACTTATCTGAATATAGGTTTTTTTTTTTTTTTTTGCAACTCTGCGTCTTGAAAGTAGGGACTAGGTTTGTATTTTTTTAAAAATATTTTATTTATTTATTTTGAGAGAGAGAGAGAGAGCGAGCACTTACACAGCAGGCAGAGGGGCAGGGGAGAGGGAAAGAGAATCTAAAGCAGACTCCATGCAGAGCAAGGAATCCAACTTGGGGCTCGATCTCACAACTCTGAAATTACCACCTGAGCTGAAATCAAGAGTCAGACGCTTAACCAGCTGAGCCACCCAGGAGCCCCAGGTTTGTATCTAAAAAAATATTCTCCATAGCCCGTAACAATAGGTGCACCATAGGCGTTCTTGAATGAATGGATTATAGCAAGATTCTTCCCTAACACCCCCCTGCCGCCCCCTCCCCCGCCATTGTTTTATCTTCAGAAGCCTGTCTGGGGAAGCAGTGCTGCTGGAAGGGAGGGGGTGGTCTGTGGAGCTGGGTCATTCCACCTGACCAATATGGAGCAGCTTCTGTTTCTCTGAGCCAAAGCAGAACCGCGGTGTGAGAGTGGCACAAAGATGAATAGAGGTGTGCCCACATGCTCTTGAAGCTGACAGTCACAGTTGTCTACACAGCATAGGATTCAAAGGCAAGAATATAGGGGCTAAAAAAGAACTTCAAGAAGACATGTTGCATGAGTGAGGAGTTGAAGGAGAAATGCTCTGTGTCACCTGGGCACGCGGAAGAGTGAAGGGAGGGATGTCCCAGGTAGGGACCAGCATGTGCGAAGGTCCAGAGGATAGGAATGGAAAGGTGGATTTTTTCTGAGTGGCTGGGCAGGGCTGGAAAGGTGATGGTGGGAGGCCTTGTTGTTCAGGTCTTTGGACTTTGTCCCACAGACTGGGGAGTTTGTGGAACCTGGGCAAACAGTGTGAGGTGCTCCTCCAAAGAAGGGTGAGTGGGGAAGTGAGCTGCTGGAGACTTGCTTAGAGGCCTTTGCCAGGGGTCAGCCCACCCAGACCCAAGGTTGCTGAAACACTGCAGAAGAACTGGGAGTCCCATTCCCTGTGGAGTTGTTGTGTCAGGAGAGAAGGATTTTCTAGACTCCTCAGTATCAAGAGTGTCAGAGGCAACAGCAGTCCTACCAGCAACACACGGAGTGTAGTTGGTACATGAGTAACAGGGAATAAGCTGGGGGCATGTGGGGGGGGGGTGGTGGTGGAAGGGGAGGACAGCTAGAGAATTGGATTTTAAATGCTTCTTTATCTGACATTTATCTTCATGGCAAGGATGGAGATGGCCCAGGGCGGTGATGACTGGTCGCTAATGCCGTCCCATGGGTAGCAGGGAAGTGTGCATATTCCAATGGGTGCGATGTTATTTTTATCTACAGGATTAGAATCATTACCAGTTGAAATTCTCAAATGTCTGACTTTTTTTTTAAAAAAACTAAGTTAAAGGAGAAACTGAGCAGATCAAAGGTCATGAGATAAAGTCAAGGGCAAAGCAGAGTGACTTTTTATTGTGATGTAACTGACATGGTAAATACGATTTAAAAACACCAGTAATTGTGAAATCTGTGGATTGAGAATGCATCAGTTGTGCTGAAGCCTCAGTCCCTACAGAAACTCAAAGGTTTTCTGTACCAGGCATTAGAAACACTCAGAATTCTTTTTAAAAATTACTATTATAAAAGTAATTTAATTCTGTAAGGGAGATTTGGAAAATAAAGCCCAAAAGGGGAAAATTGACTGTTACTCTTATTACTCTTAGGATGACTGTCAGCATATTTGTAAATTTCCTTCATTATTTGCTTTTACTGCATCAGGTTATTAATTTTTAGTAAAAAAAAGTCCATTCTTACAACTGACCAGTGTTAACATCTTGGGTGTATTACAGTCCAGTCAGTCTCTGATGGATTTTTTTTTTTCCCCTAAACTCCATGGTGTGTGTGTGTTTTAACAGCCTTAAAAGCTGCCCATCAGCGAAGAGTCTATCATTATTATCAGTAATCTGTGGCCTCTCCCTATCCTGGCGGACAGACAGGTATAGTCAGAAGCATCTCTGTGCCACCCCGCCCCCACCCGGGGGTCCTTTCCCTGCTGCCCCAGGGCAGTGCTGTACCGGGCCTGCCTCCTCTGCTCCTGCACCAGATGGATAGAAGCTAGCACAGTCAGCCAACCACGGGATTGATGCTGCTAGCTCTTTCTTGTTTCTAATCTCAACTGTGCCCGCAAATGCTTTTTACTTGTTCTCTGGCAACCTTTTGCGACTCAGTGAGCCTTGTGCTCCATCTCTGCCTTCCTTATTCTCAACAAATGACCTTGGTTCTTACTTTGAGAAAACCGCCACCACTGTATCTGATTTTGTTCCACTTTCTGCCTACCTCCTTGCACCTTCTTCCAAAATTTTATTTAACTCTACAACCTATTTTCACTTCCTCATCTAGTCTCAGGGGGCTTGCTTTCTTTTCAAGGTCATCTTTGTTATGAGTACCCTTGACCTCTGCCCTTTCTTCTCTGTGTATCTGGAGCCCATACTGGTCATCACTTCATCTCTTCTCTCTCCTCCATTCTTTTCCTCTCCGCAAATTTCTCCCTTTTGGGAGAAAATTATTGATTCATGCCATTTGCCTCCATTTAAAAATCTCTCCCATTACTTGGTGTTTCCCATCAGCTCTTGTATTATTTCTCCCCTCCCCTTCTTCCAAAAGAATCGTTTGCATTTGCATCTTTTCACTCTCCCATTTAAGATTTTTCTTTTATTATTCTATCAGTTTATTGAGCATAAAAGAAATGTGTGCAGCCAAATATATAGCTAAAAAACATAACAATAAACAAAAAACAGTTTTTTGTTTATTGTAACCCAGCTTTTTGTTTTTGTAAAGTTTTATCACATATATATGAATGCCGGAACAATATATTATTTACTTTTGCTTGTTTCTGAGCTTTATAAAAAATCTTCCATAGTGTTTTTAGTCTTCTGGGACCAGCTTTTCTCACTAGACATTACATTAGGGAAGTTATTTATTTAACTTAAATAAAAATTTTTCATTTTTGACTCAGTATAATTAACACACAGTGTTATGTCAGTTTCCATAATTCTCTGCATTCCTCAGTGCTCATTGTGATGAGGGTGCTCTTAATCCCCTTCAACTGTTTCACCTACCCCCATCTACCTCCCTTATGGCAACCATTAATTTATTCTCTGTATTTAAGAGTCTGGTTTTTTGTCTCTTTTGTTCTTTGTTTTGTTTCTTAAATTCCACATATGACTGAAATCATAGGGTGTTTGTCTTTCTCTGGCTGCCTTATTCCACTTAGCAGTATACCCTCTAGATCTATCCATGTTCTTGCAAATGGCAAGATTTCATCTTTTTATGGCTGATAGTCCATTTTCTGTATATACACACTTACACACCACATCTTTAATCTGTTCATCTATGGATGGACTCGTGGTTTGCTCCCGTATCTTGGCTCTTGTAAATGGTGCTATGGTAAACATAGGGGTGCATATCTGTTTTCAAATTACTGTTTTACTATTCTTCAGGTAAATATCCCGTACTGGAATTACTGGATCACATGGTATTTCTATTGTTAATTTTTTTGAAGAACCTCCATACTGTTTTCCACAGTGGCTGCACCAGTTTGCATTCCCATCAACAATGCGCCTGGGTTCCCCTTTCTCCACATCCTCGCCAGCACTTGTTTCTTGTGTTTTTGATTTTAGCCATTCTGACAGGTGTGAGGTGATAATCTTATTGTGGTTTTGATTTGAGTTTCCCTGAAGATTAGTGATGTTGAACATCTCTTCATGGGTCTGTTGGCCACCTGTATGTCTTTGAAAAAATGCTCAAGTTCTCTGCTCATTTTTAATTGGATTATGTGTTTCCTTGGTGTTGAGTTATGAAAGTTTGTTTTTTTTTTTTAAGATTTTATTTATTTGAGAGAGAGCAAGTGAGAGCAAGGACAAGCAGGGTGGAGGGCAAGGGGGGACGCAGTGTCCCTGCTGAGCAGGGAGCCCAATGCGGGACTTGATTCTGAGACCCCAGGATCATGACCTGAGCCAAAGGCAGACACTTAGCCGACTGAGCCACTCAGGTGCCCTGAGTTGTGTAAGTTCTTTATATATTTTAGATATAAGCCCTTTATTGGATATGTCATTTGCAAATGTCTTCTCTCATTCAGTATGGTAGGTTGCTTTTTTTTTTTAATTTATTTATCTGTCAGAGAGAGAGGGAGAGAGAGAGAGAGAGCACAGGCAGAGTGGCAGGCAGAGGCAGAGGGAGAAGCAGGCTCCCCGCCGAGCAAGGAGCCCAATGTGGGACTCGACCCCAGGATGCTGGGATCATGACCTGAGCCGAAGGCAGCCGCTTAACCAACTGAGCCACCCAGGCATCCTGCTTTTTTGTTTTTTTGACGATTTCTTTTGCTGTGCAGAAGCTTTTTATTTTGGTGTAGTCCTGGTAGTTTAATTTAATTCACTGGACATTGAGTTTCTAAGATTCGCCGCTATGGATTATGCCATTGTGGGAATATAGCATCAGTAACCCTTTTTCCTTGAAGGATTTGGGTGGTTTGTGTGATTTTGCAGCCACGAGCCATCTGCTGGTTTACACTGGCGCTCTATCCACTTCTGTTCCTAGTATTTTACCACTTGCCTGGAACCTCTAGGTTTCCATGAATGCCAAAGGCATATCCTCCCTAATTCTTCTTTTAATCGTCTCTCTACTACATTAAAAAAAAAAAAAAAGCTTTCTTGAGATGTAAATCACAGATGCATGCATTTATCAACCATAGTCAATTTTAGAATATTTTTGTTACCTCAGAAAGAAACCCTACATCTTCAGCTCTCACTCCCTTCCTCCCCATGACCGCCATGCCTGAGCAACTACGAGTCTACTTTCTAGCTCTTTAGATTTCCCTACTGTGAAGATTTCATATAGATGGAAATCTTTGTCTTGTTCCTGATCTTGGGGAAAGCTTCCAGTCTTTCACGATAAAGTACAATGTTGGGTGTAGGTTTTTCACGGATACCCGTTGTCAGGTTGAGGAAGTTCCCACCCAATTCCTAGTTTCTAGTGTTTTTATCATGAAAGGATTTTGAATTTTGTCACATGCTTTCTCTGTGTCTATTGGGATGACCATCTTTTGATTTTTATTCTCTCAATGTGGTGCATTCCATTAATTGATTTTGGATGTTAAACCAGACTTTCATTCTTGGGACAAATCCCACTTGGTCATAGCATATAATCTTTGTATATGTTGCTGGACTGGCTTTCCTATAATATTGGTGAGGAAGTTTCATGTCCATATTCCCATGAGAAACTGGTTTGTAGTTTTCTTGTGATGTCTTTGTCTGGTTTTAGTATCAGAGTAATGCTGGCTTCATGCATAGAATGAGTTGAGAAGCATTCCTTTGTCTTTTGGGGTTTGTTTTTTTTTTAAGACTTTATTAAAATTTTGTGTATTCCTCAATTAATCTTTGATGGTATTCAGTGTTGAAGCTATCTGAGCTTGGGCTTTTCTTCATGGGAAGATTTCCAATTACTAATTCAAGATTTTACTTGTTGAAAATTGATTCAGATGGTCTATTTCTTGTGGTAGTTTTTCTTTCTAGGATTGGCCTGTTGCATCCAAGATATCTAATTTACTGGCATACAGTTGTTTCTGGTATTCCTTTATAATCCTTATTTCTTTAAGATCAGTGATAATAACCCCTCTTTCATTTCTGATTCTCATACTTTGAGTCTTCTCTCTCTGTTTTCTTGGTCATTCTAGCTAAAGGTTTACCAATTTTGTTGATCTTTTCAAAGAATCAGCTTTTGGTTTTGACAGTTTTCTGTATTCTTCTATTCTCTATTTCATTAATTTCTACTCTAGTCCTTTATTCTTTTGTGTCATGGGTTGAACTGTGTCCCCTGAAAGATAGGTTGGAGTCCCAAGCCTTCATACCTGTGAGTGTCATCTTATGTGGAAGTAGGGTCTTTGCAGGTGTAATTAGTTACATTAAGATGAAGTCATACAGGCTTCTGGTAGACCTTAAATCCAATTTCTGCTATTCTTAAAAGAATGCCATGTGAAGACACAAAGAAGAGAATGGCATATGATTATAGAAACAGATTGGAGGGATGCTTCCATTAACCAAGAAGTGCTAAGGATTGCCAGCAACGAAGTAGGAGATAGTCATGGAACAGATTCTCCTTCAGAGCTCCAAAAAGGGAAATTTTGACTTCTAGCCACCAGAACTACGGGAGAATAAATTTCTAGTACTCAATTTGTGGTGTTTTGTTACAACAGTACTAGGATACTAATAGAATTTCCTTCTGCTTCTTTACGTTTACTTTAGTCATCTTTTTCCAGTGTCTTAAGCAGAAGGTTGGGTTATCGATTTGAGATCCTTCTTCTTTCTTAATACAGGCACTGAGGACTATCAGTTTCCCTTTAAGCACTGCTTTCGGTTCATCCCATAAATTTTGGTATGTTGTGTCTTCATTTCATTTGTCTCCAAAGTATTTCCTAATCTTCCTTTTGATTTCTTCTTTGACCCACTGGTTATTAAGGAGTGTCCTGCTTAATTTCCACATATCTGCGAGTTTCCCAGATTTCTTTCTGTATTAATACTACTGTGGTTGAACTTTTCATTATTTCCATTGTTTTAAATTTATGGAGATTTATTTTATGGCCTAGCCTATGGTATATCCTGAAGAATGTTCCATGTGCGCTTGAAAATAGGTCTGTTACACTGTTCTCAGGTGGAGGGTTCTGTCTATATCGGGGAGGTCTGATTGGTTTATAGTGTTTTTCCTACTTTCTATTTTGCAATTCTGATACCAATGCCAGTGTCTGGGTTTTATTTTTGACTACACCAAGCAATTCTTTTTTTTTTTTTTTTTTTAAATAAGATTTGACAGACAGAGATCACAAGCAGGCAGAGAGAGGGGGAAAGCAGGCTCCCCGCGGAGCAGAGAGCCCGACATGGGACTTGATCCCAGGACCCTGAGACCATGACCAGAGCTAAAGGCAGAGGCTTAATCCACTGAGCCACCCAGGCGCCCAACACACCAAGCAATTCTTGGGCCAGCTAGGTGTTCTACAATTTAACTTCATCCTTAAGCTATCTACCTGGAGATAGCATCAGATCCCACAGGTTCAGGGCTCAGTCCTACAAGACTCTCCTCCTACCTGCCACTTTAGACACCAGTCCCCAGTCCACATTGTCATCTATGTGTCTGAATGACCATAGGATGGATGTTTCAACAAACCCCTCCTTGGGTTCAATTAATTTGCTAGAGTGACTCACAGAACTCAGGGAAGTACTTACTTACATCAGTGTATTATAAAAGATATAACTCTGGAACGGCCAGATGGAAGTGCTACATTGAGCAAGGTCTGAGAGAGAACTTTAATCACACATCACTTAGAAATTTCCAAGGGCTTTAGGAGACCAAATACTTATTTATTCCTTCCTTCTTCCCTATTTTCTTTCTTCTTTATATTAAAAAATATTTTATTTATTGGTGTGGCAGAGAGGGAGAGAGCACAAGCAGGGGGAGCGGCAGGGAGAGGGAGAAGCAGGCTCCCCCTGATCAGAGAGCCTGACCTGGGGCTTGATCCCAGGACCCTGAGATCATGACCTGAGCCAAAGGCAGATGCTTAACCGACTGAGCCACCCAGGCACTCCCCAAATATATATTTCTTATTATAAATCACAATATCACCTGTTTCCTTGTTGACGTTCTGCCCAGTTTTGTTCATTATTGAAAGTGGGTGTTGAAGTCTCCAACTGTCACTGGGAAATTGTCCTTCTTTTTATTTCTGTCAGTTTTTTTGGTCATGTATTTTGTGTGCTGTTCTTAGATGTGTATGTTTATAATTTTTATATCTTCCTGGTGGCAGGTTTTAATCATTATAAAATGTACCTCTTTGTTTCTGGTACCATTGTTTCAAAGTCTGTTTAGTTTGTCAGCGTAGCCATATCCGCTTTCTTGTTACTGTTTGCCTGCTACATCTTTTTCCATTCTTTTATTTTTAGTCCATTTGTGGTTTTGAATCTAAAGTTTATCAAACTTTCTGGATGTATAGGCTGTTTTTTTTTTTCCATTAAATTTGGGGTTTTTAGGGACGCCTGGGTGGCTTAGTGGGTTAAAGCCTCTGCCTTCAGCTCAGGTCCTGATCTCGGGATCCTGGGATCTAGCCCCGCATGGGGCTCTCTGCTCAGCAGGGAGCCTGCTTCCTCCTCTTTCTCTGCCTGCCTTTCTGCCTACTTGTGATCTCTCTCTCTTTGTGTCAAATAAATAAATAAAAGCTTTAAAAATAATAATAAATTTGGGGTTTTAGTAACTATTTCTTTGAGTATTTTTCCTGTTCCTTTCTCCTGGTCTCTCATCACACATATGTGGCGTGGGTAATGGTGTCCCAAATCCCCATGAGTGTAACCAAGACCAAGCCTGTCTGTCGGATGTGCAGCAAAGCCAACCACCCAGACTGATTTGCAGCAAGATAAGGGTGTATTCGAGAGGCAGACAGATGAGGAGTTGGGAGGGCAATCCTGAAACCCACTTCCTGGAAGGGGGACAGAACAAGTTTTTTATAACCTTTAGGGGTTGAGATTATTTACATATTGATGAAGGGAGGGAGAAACTTATGACTCTTCATGAGGAACGATGAAGTGTGTGTATTGAGCAAACATATATGTAACATATGCCCCATGTTCACTTTAGGGGAAGACAATATCAGAATGAAACAAAATTGAGCCCCTGATGTTAGGACGTTATCTTTGGACAAGGAGAAGGGGTATGCGTATGCTCCAAGAGCTGGTATGAACTGCAAGGAGTCTGGGGCTCCTTATCTTGGGTAAGGAAGGCAGGGTCTTGCTTGTTCATAGGCTGGAACCACATCAGTTGACCTTGAGTCCAGGCTTCTGCGGAGACCACGAGTGGATTAGATACTGGGGTCTGAAAAGACACAATAGCTGATTAGGGGGAAGCAGTTCTCTGAGAAATAAGCTTTAAACTTTCCACTAGTTGCAACCTCATTAACTCTGTGAGGCTCAGTTTCTTGAATTCTTGGTCTTTTTTTTAAAGATTTTATTATTTATTTGTCAGAGGAAGAGAGAGCACAGGCAGTGGGAGGAGCAGAGGGAGAGGGAGAAGCAGACTCCTACTGAGCAAGGAGCCCAATGCTGGGCTCAAATCCAGGACCCCACGATCATGACCCAAGCCCAAGGCAGATGCTTAACCAACTGAGCCACCCAGGCACCCCTGTTTCATGAGGTTTTATTCAGTTTTCTTCAGTCCTTGTTTCTTCTCTGTTGTTAGATTACATTATCTCTTTGACCTCTTCTTGTTGGCTAACACTTTTAGTTCAGATCTACCGTTGGACCCAACTAGTGAATTTTCATTTCAGTTACTATACTTTTCAACTCAAGAATTTCCATTTTGTTCTTTTTTATACTTTCTATCTCCTTATTGATATTCTCTATTTAATGCAACATGTCATCATCCCTTCCTTTAGTTCAAATTGTTTTAATGGTTTCAGTCTTTGTATAGTAAATCCTACATCCAGTTGTAGTCACAGGCAGTTTTCTGTTGGCTGCTTTGTTTCCCCCTGGTGTGTGGGGGAAACAAACTTTTTCTTTGCATGTCTCACAATTTTGGGGTAGAAACTGGACATTTTAGATGATTCTGGATACTGTTGCTTCCTCACCACCACTGCCCTTAGATGGGATGTTCTTGAACTTAGTGTTTTTTATATTTTACTTTATTTTTTAAAGATGTTATTTATTTATTTGATAGGGAGAGAGAGAGAGAGAGAGATCACAATTAGGCAGAGGCAGGCAGAGAGAGAGAGGGGGAAGCAGGCTCCCTGCAGAGCAGAGAGCCCAACGTGGGGCTTGATACTAGGATCCTGAGGTCATGACCTGAGCCGAAGGCAGCAGCTTAACCAGCTGAGCCACCCAGGCTCCCTGAGCTCAGTGTTTTGAGATTTGTTCTGACCCCAGGCCATGCTCCTCTTGGCTCTTTCCACCCCCACCGCCCCACCCCTCCTTGTTACTCCAGCAAACTGGCCAGCCTATAGTAGACTGGTCCAATGGATCTACCATTCTCCACCCAGTTGCCTTTCACCCAGGCAGAAATTCTGAGCCCAGGCTTGAGCTGGGAATGGGAACAATGTCATACTTCTCTCTGAGTGATTCTCCCCACGTGGTAGGGGGGGGGGGAGTGCTTGGGAAAGGGAATTCGCGGCAGCAAGGGGCAGGCAGTACCCTCAGTTCTGCTCCGTTTTCCTCTCTATTTTCCTCTCTTCCACATTATGAGTCCTGGCAAGGGCAGTTGGGGTGCCATATTCTGGGTGCACCATTCTCAAGGTAGAGCCTTCATACCATCAGTGGGGATGAGATGGAAGAAGGGACCCTCCACCTCTTGGCTGCATTAGCCTACAGCTTAACCTCCACTTCAGGATGAGATGGCCAGGGTGAGAAATGCTGATGTCTTACCCCTCCTGGGAAGAAAGCCCACTGACTGGTAGCTGGGTGGAGAGGGATCCCTGTGTTCTTGGCTGCACCAGTCAGGTGGAGTGTTCCACCTTAGTGAGTTCAGAGAAGGGAGGGAGTGTGGTCTTGATTCAAACAGCATCGACTCTTGCTGTTCTTACCAAATTTTAAGAAGTGTTCTTGAATAAATGTTTTTTTCATTTGCTGTATTTTAAAGGATCATTTCGAGAACCTTTCCTTGTTTGTTTGGTTTCTTTAAAATAATTTTCACCAGTTTCACTGGGGAGCTGGTCTGCACAGCTCAGACTGCCATGCCAGAAGTCCCTCCCCTCTGCTGCATTTGACACATGTATTAGAATTATGTTTGGCTATGGGTAACAGAAAATCCAGCAATATGGCTGTTAGTGAAGTCCGGAGGCATGTGTTCAGGTTGGTGTGGTATCTCCAGGGTCATCAGGGACACAGGCTTCTTTTCTGTCGGCTCTAGAAAGCTAGGATGCAACGCTCATCTTAGTGGATACCTTATGGCCCTAAGATGGCTGTCAGAACTCCAGCCCTTTAATCTATGTCACACACAGCAGAAATGAGGAAGGGGTAAGGACCAATCTACTCTTTCTTTTGGGGAACCTCCTCAGGAGCTCCGACAAGCAGTTTTTCTTTGTATTTCTTTGGCCAGAACTCTATCTGTTTTCAGCATTTTTAAATTAGAAGATTTTAGTGTGTAAAACTCCAGCTACTTATGTACTCCTGGAAACTCTGGAGCCTGAGAGCCTCACTTAGATAGAATGTGTTAAAAAGAAAACCACAGGGGCGCCTGGGTGGCTCAGTGGGTTAAGCCTCTGCCTTTGGCTCAGGTCATGATCTCAGGGTCCTGGGATCGAGCCCCGCATCAGGCTTTCTGCTCAGCAGGGAGCCTGCTTCCTCCTCTCTCTCTCTGCCTGCCTCTCTGCCTTCTTGTGATCTCTGCCTGTCAAATAAATAAATAAAATCTTAAAAAAAAATAAAATAAAAAAATAAAAAGAAAACCACAGGATCAAAATGGCATCACTTAGGTTAAGTCCCCTTCACTACAAACCAGCGTTTGATACCTAATCTAATTGCAGTTTACAACTCTGAAGGCGTTAGTCAGGAGTTTTCTGATAAGCACCGATGATGTAATCTGTCACATGGGTCTTCTCCATTCCCCTAAAGGAAGATGAGGTAACCTGCATAGTAAGACTCTCTGCTCTTACCCCCAAGGGAAAGTGATCTTGCCTGAAATAGTCTTGTCTTTTGCTTACAACTTTCATGCCCCCCTCTTCTTCCCTTAAAATCTTCTATTTTGTGCAACTCCTGAGAGCGCCCCTCTGCTTGATCAAGGGGATCCAGGGGATGCTGCCCCATGCATGGATTGTTTAATAAAGCCAATCAAATCTTCAGATGTACTCAGTTGAATTTTTTTTTTTTAAACAAGGTCAGTGCCTGTTCTCTGTAGTAATTGAGT
The DNA here is from genome assembly GCA_004024625.1 of Mellivora capensis. Taxonomy (NCBI): domain Eukaryota; kingdom Metazoa; phylum Chordata; class Mammalia; order Carnivora; family Mustelidae; genus Mellivora; species Mellivora capensis. Next base: position 78,525 of record PISX010005847.1, on the reverse strand, counting down.
TTAGACTGTTGGCTTGGAGGGGGAAGGAGTAAGTTAGGGAGAAGAGAGCCACCTTCGCATGGGGCACCTTCTGAACGTTGAATACTTGCTTGGAAGTTAAGTAGTCCATGTTTTATTTTATAGCAAGCAAATATGTAAGTTGTTTTTGCTTCATTTTCTGTGTCATTCCTTCAACAAATATTTATTGAGAAGCTTAAATACAATCGCTGCTGTCGTGCTGGGAATAGAGGTGAGAAAAGAAAACAGACAAGGGGTCCTGCCCTTGGGAGACTTACATCCTACTGGAGAGACAGTCCGTAAACAAATAAAATATATATTACTGTATCAGATGGTAATTGAGTGCTCCGAAAAGTAAGCAGGAAAGGACCATAGGGAGTGAGAGTGTTTGAAATATAAACAGGGTATAATTAGGGGCAAGCCACAGAGAAGGTGACATTTGAGCAAAGACCTAAAGAAGGTGAGGAAGTGAGCCATCTGGACAAGAGGTGTTGGGAGAAGGTTGTTTTTAAGGCCCAGA
>PISX010005847.1:47247-77908 GCA_004024625.1 Mellivora capensis | reverse complement strand
GAAGAAAGGTCAGAGGTCACTTAGGGGGTTGCTTGAATAGTGCAGGTAAGGTGTGGTGGAGGTTGGGACCAGGGCTATGGGGGGGGGGGCTGCTGAGACGTGACTGGCTGCCGGATGTAGTTAAAGATGGAACTGACAGGATTTGCCGAACATCTACCTACAGGTCTGAAAGAAGACCATTCTCATCAAGGTTTAATGAAAGTTTTCCCAGGGCAGGTGGAAGGACGGAGATGGGAAAGACTGGCGGAAGCAGGGAAGGGACAGCATACTGGGAGCTCAGATTTAGAAAAGTTAACACGTGCAGTGCATGTTAACTATCCAGTGGGAGATGGTGAGGCCCTCAGATCCCTCCGTGTGGAATTGGGAGTTACTGGGTAGAGGTGCTGTTGGTCTTGGACTGAATGAGCTGACCAAGGAATGAGTATAGACAGGAAAGGGGATCCAAGTGAGGGCTGAGCAGCAAGCCACTCTAGCATGAAGGACTTTGGGGACTACTAGTAGGCTCCTGTGAAGGCCTCGGAGAAAGAGCTGGGGGGTGGGGGCAGTGTTGGAGGAAAGCCAGGAGGGGGTGGGTACTTGGGGCCTGACCTTGGGGGCAGGGACAGTTCTCCCTACAGCCAGAGGGAAGGATTGATGCATGTGGGTGGGTGGTTGAGATGTTGGCAGGCTCATCCGTGGGGATGGGGGTAGGGAGTGGAGGTCAGAGGAGCAGGAGGGAGAGGTGGACGTGTGGCAGGTCTTCTAGAAGAGCGGAGAGGGAGAGGACGAGGGAGACGCACAGATGGACTGCCGGCGGCACCAAAGGCTCTCTCCAGGTTCTGGACTCAAGGCAGCATGGCTGGGCAGCTTGGCTGTGTTGGGTCTCATCCGTATTTGGCTGGGAGCAGACAGACCTGGAGTCTGTGGGGACATAGAGGGAACGACGGCTGGACTTGGGCCAGGTGGGCCTCCGATGGCAAGGGCAGCCAAGAAAGTTGAGGTGCATGTGATTAACCATAGAATGGAGACATTCCCTTTTATTCTGACAGTCTCAAGTGTTTCTTTTTTTGGCCCTGCCCAGTCTCTATGATTTAGAACCATTGTAATTTTTTTCACTGTAGGCCATCCAGCCAGGGTTGTCCTTCTTTCCTCTCCTGTTTATAAGCTAATCTAGAAGTTGTGATGCGCTGTTTCAGTCTCAGAAGCCCCCAGCTCTTGGGGGTGTGAGGCGTGGCCCCTGAGTCCTTCCTGCTAGCAGGTCTTCCAGGCCAACTGGCCTGCAGCAACCCCTCCCACAGCAGGCGCCTAATGTTGGAAGGATTTCTTTTATTATACTTTAACACTGTCCTCTACTGTTCTCTCCTAACCTGCTAACGAACTCCTGAGGGCAGAAAGTGTCTCGTGTCTTCTGATGCGCATAGGGCCTAAATGGTTGGCTCTCAGGCTCCAAAGTACACTCATGTATTAGCATTCCGCCTCCGCCTCCGCTGTGAAGGATGGGCTGTTTGTATTGCTCACGGTCTCTGTCTGGGAACCTTCCGGGCCACCCCTTCCCAGCGTGCGGCTTGGTGTCAGGTTCTGTGGTCCTGTCCTGTCACAGGATCCACGGCTCCTCTGCCTGTCTTGGGAGGACTGGCCCAGCGTTCTCTCCCAGGGCGAGCCGGTCAGCTCTGGCAGGTGCCGAAATACTGGAACCAGATGTCTCTCCTCCACAGAACGTCGTCGGGCTTAGAGGCTCAGGGAAACATGAGCTGCCCATCTGCCTTTGGGCCCGGGCTCCTCAGGTTGCAACAGGACTGGTGAGGACACCAAAGGGATTTTTATTTTTATGCAAAAAGGATCCACAGAGACTGGGAAGGTGGGCAGGATGAACTTATTTTGGAGAATAGCTGATAGAATTTGCACCCATAAGAGGCAAAGGTAATTTAGTGTGAGGAGACCCTTTAGACTTTTAGCTCTGGAAGGAATATGAGAGCCAAAGTTGCCCTTGCCCTGGCACGAGGGGGCAAAACCCACCGTGAAATCCTGGGTGGAGAACACCTTGGATTTGCTGTGCTCTGTCTCAGTGAGCCTGTACATGACATCCGGGGAATGAGGTTTGTTTGTCATTGTGTTAGGTAGGACAGAAGAACCTTGTCTTCCAGGGGTTTACAGTGTCTTGCGGTACGGGCGTGTGCTAGGCATCAGGAGCAAGGATGGAGTGATCTGGAGGCAGCCTCTGCGGAGGGAGAAGACTTGGCCTCCAGTCACTCGGAGACTCGGAGACTCAGTGCCTGCCAGGCCTGTGGTGTTGACATTGGTGGCACTGGAATTCAGATAAGGGACAGAGCCCTGCTGGTGTGAATGGAGGCCACACTGAGAGCAGGACTTAAAGGATAAGCAGGATTAGCAGGGCAGAGGAGGGGAGCCCAGGGGTCAGGTGTGAGGAAAGGGGGAGGTGCCGGAAAGAGAGTTTGGACTCAATTCTCAGCCTGGGAAAGTGGTTCATGCTTTGGCTGTTTTGCAGGTCTCCTAGCCTCTGTGGGAACAAAGGAGAAGCCACCATTTCCACCCCAGACATGCTTCTCCCCCCTCCCCCAATTCCTCCTCATCTCTGCCAAACTGGAAAGGGCAGTGTGCCCCGCAGGTCCTCTCGAGCTCGGATCGCTGGATCACTGAGCCTGGAGGGCCCCCTCATTTATTCATTCCTACCCTGCTATTCATTTTCTCTGCTCCTTGTAACCCTATAGCCGCCCTCCCCCCACCCCCAACCTTGGAGTCTTCATTCTCATGCCTGTCCAAACCATATTTCCAAATCACAAATACAAATCATGTAAGTCCTTTGCGTTAAAAACTGGCCAATTCTCCACTGTCCACAGGACAAAGTCTAAACTTTAGGCCTGTTATAACCTGGCCCCAGCCTCCTTTCTCTGGCCGTGTTCTGGGTCTGAGTGGCCAGTTAGGAGAAGTAAAAATATTTTACAGTAAAGTATTCAAATTTTCTATGGTGCTAACAGAATAGACTGTTCAGAAGCACTGGGGATGTGCGATTCCAACATATTTTCCTTATTAATCATCCAAAGCCGCAGCACAGAAGCGTTTATATTTATAATGACCCCCTATCACCAAGGAAAAGTTGAAATCTGGACAGTGCCTCCTATTTTAAAAGACAGCAGAAAGATAAACCACACCTTTGGGAAGGCTTTCTACCTAAAATGACAATTTTTTAAAAAAAATCTGCACTTAAAAAGATAAGCTGCTGCTATCCAGAGAATATAGTCATGATGCACACGAGGAACTGTGCAGTGGTCTCAGGCACACACAGACCCTGACAGAGCCTGTCAGGAGACGGGGGGCCCTAGATAAGCAGGACGTGCGTGATGACCGGAAAGCAGGCCCAGATATCCCAGACTCCTCCAAGCTGGCTCTTTTGCGGCCTGCGTGGAGGCGCTTAGCATCAGATGTGCCGTTCCTTTTTGGTCACTCATTCGAATGGTGCGTCTTGGAAATGGAAGCAGGTTCTTTTTTGACTGAGCACGGGGCAGATAAGAAGCCAAGCGAGACACTTGGGAGGTGGCTGCCCTGCGCATCTTTCAGAAGCGGTCCAGTCCCCACAGAGCAAATGAGGGGTAGAAAGGCAGGTGGCCCTGGGGGGGCCTGTGGTGAGACTGCCTTCCCTCAGGGTCAGCACTTCTTGGGGCAGCAGTGGCTGTTTTAATTGGGGAGGAAGGGTCACCGCGAGACAGAATCCTCGGTCCCCTGGAGCAGAAGGCCATGGGCTCTAAGTACTCTAGGGGCACACCACTGTGACCCCACCCTGCCCTGCCAGGGGCACGCTCATTCCAGGAGAGGAAAGCAAAAGAATATAGCGTCTGTTTCACTCACCGGGTTCAGTCGGCAGTGTGGACACTCCGCCCATGCACACTTGGAGGGGGCGGCGTTGCCAGGATTAGCGGCTGGCAGAGCCGTGCCTTCCCCTGGAGGGTGAGGTTGCCTATTTCCCGGCAGCGAGCCTGTGGGGGCAGGAGGGGAGACAGTGCTGCCCAGCAGAGCACAAGGCCGCCTGGATTCTTTTAATCCTCCTGGAACAGCAGGTAGCCCGAGAAGCCTGAGCTGTGGGTTAGGTTGTGACTATCCCGACCTAACCACTAAAAAGTGGATGAGCCTGGCTATCCAGTGAGTTTTTGCAGTCCGTCCTCACCGAAGTCAAGCCAAGTTAGTCCAAGGGAAAACAAAGCTGCAGGAAACATGGAACTTTCTTACACCTTCTTGAAAATGCAAGTCCTGTTGCCTAGGAAATACTTCTGTCAACTAGTGTGCTGCACCCCGCCAGAGCTGGAGCTATGGAAGAGGCAGCTGAAGTTATTCCAAGAAAGCTTTGTACGTTTGGTAATAAAAGGAAGTGTCGTTTTGCCGCTGCCTCAAGGCTGGGGTTCTGGCAGTGCACATGGCCGAGAGGAAACTGCTCAGCTTTGGGAGGTGATGACGTGCTGGGCGCCTGCACACGCCGGCCGGGTGTCCTGCCAGGGCTGGGTGAGGGCACGCGCAGGGCCGTGTGCAAAGATTCCCAGTGCCGAATGCAGTGGTGCCAGTTGGTTGGAAGGACGTAGGTAAACAAGAGCAAATATATATCCAGCGGTGTGCAGCCTGCCCGAGCTCCGAAGCCGGCTGCTGGACTTGGCTGGCAGCCTCTCACTGAACCGGCTCCGGAGCAGAGGGGACTCTGCAGGACTGAGCACAGCAGGTGCCTGCCCCTGCTACTTGGGGGGACACTTCTAAAGCGTTTGCTCCTCCCATGACCAGGTAGTGTGGTGAGGGTGAACTGCTTGCTCAAATGGTGGGTAAAGGTGTGACCGCGGACACTGCGATGGAGGAAGCTGGGGGTGAGACGCCCAGGAGCCCTGAGCCGTCCTTCCTGGCGACCCTGGGTGACCCACAGGTGACCCTGGTGTCCGTCCACAAGCGGTGGTCCTTCAGGAGGAGCCCTGGGGCCAAGGGCTCCAGCAGGCCAGTGACTTCAGAGGAGGAAGGAGAGTGTTCACAGAAGGTTTTGAATGGAACACGGGGCATCCGTTCCAATCAGGTCAGTGCAATTGCAGAAGGGCTAAAAAGCCGAGGGGGAGTTGGCCGGGACTCGCAGATGGAGGCTTCTCCCATGCCCTATGAACCGGGGCTCAGGGAAGCCGGTCTCGGGGAGGGAACCAGAGGCAAGGTGGATCTCCAGAGATGAAAGTCTATCACGGTAACTCTCGGGTTTTGTTGCTTATTTTTAGGATATTTTGTAAGCCTCCGTGGAGCAGAAGTTTTGCAGAAGGCAACTCAGACAAAAATGGATTTTCCCCTCTTCTTATTTTTTTTTTGAATGTGTACCTTATATTGTTAATGTCCACATTTGACTAAATAAATATTTTGAGCATGTCGCTGCAAAACGAGCTGCTCTTCTTAAGCAAATGAAAGTTTTGTTAACCCAAAGGTCAGGTCATGTTCAAAAGTAGGGCAGTGTAACATTTTATAAAGATGGTGCCTTTGTGGCATTTCCAGGTGGGACTGGTGGTTGGCTTGTGTGGGGTCTTTTTTAGTGACAAAGGCAGATGGACACAAATACTGGTTAAATACAAAAGAAAATTTCCACGAGTCTCTTGCTCCTTTAAGAGTTATTTTTGTTTCTTCTGGTTTTTATGGCTTAAAAAGTCCCCAGAGCTAAAGGAAGTTTTGTGAAAAGAGGATTTTGAAATGTACTCTGCAAAAGATTTACATCTGTTGAAGGAAATTTATGAATTTCTTTAATGCAGTGCATGGTCAACTTTTATATTTCTTAGCTGAGTGTCTCAGCAAAATATTAAATTTGGAAGGGGGAAACGCCTGACATTTCTTTAAAATGTTCAGACAGCAGCTTTACAAAATCCACCCTGTATCTTATTTGAATGTGAAATATTCTCATCTTTAATGGCCAGTACTAATCTCACATGACTAGGGGAGCAGCCTGAACCAGTCTGGGGGAGCCCTTCAGGAAGGAGGGCCCAAGCAGAGGTCAGGGTAGAGGCTGTGGCCCTGAAAGTCTGATGCAGATCCATGCTCTTTTGCTGCCAGGCTGGGGGACGTGGCAGGTGAGTTTCGGACTCATCCGGCTTCCCATTCCCCACTGCAAATTGGAGTGATCAGTCCCACCTCCTGGGATTGTGAAGGCACTTTGTGGAGTACTGTAGAAATACACCATGGTATTATTTATGCCAAAATTACTATATTCAGTAGAATTCCCAACTCAAGATGTGTTTGGTGCTCTCTGAATGGCTGGAGAACTGTGTCAGCCAGTTAATCTGTCGGAACACAGTTCCAGCTATTTCCTTCTAAAGCTCTGATTGCAAAAGTAACATGTGCTCATTATATGAAACAAATTTAAGATGAGGCAAGGGGAATAAAGAAAAGTATTAGGAAGAAAATGTAAGCAACCATATGCCCCAGCTATATATGTGTACATGTATCTACTTATGTATTTACAGGTACAGGAACGGGGGTAATAGTGGTACATGCACCTTATATTTTTTACTTAGTATTTGTGAACCTACACCCACACATATATGACATATACATCTATATCTATAGCCTTTAATAGCAGTCCCACTTTTAAATTCAGGATTATTTTTAGAAAGAACTTAAATAAATTATTCTAAAAAGAGGGAAATTTGTAGTAGCTGGTTTAGGATGATAAGAACCAAGCTAAAAGTCATTTGTAAATGAGTACTTGTTCATTGCCAGCAATGTATTGACCCAAAATCTGTCAAATCACACTTTGGATCTGCTTGAGATTTAAGTTATTTAATACTTGGTATGTCTTTTTGGTGATAGCCATTCTAATGGGCCTGAGGTGATACCTGGTTGTGGTTTTGACTTGCATATCGCTGGTATTGACAGTGCTGAGCCCCTTCACATGTACCTGTTGGCCATTTAGATGTCTTCTTTGGAGAAGTGCCTGTTCATCTCCTCTTCCCATTTTTTAATTGTATGTGTATAAATATAAACATATATATTTTACTGTTGAGTTATAGGAGTTCTTTATGGATTTTGGATATTAACCCCTTATCAGATATGTGGTTTGCAAATATTTTTTCCCATTCCATGGGTTGTCTTTTCATTTTGTTGATGGATTCTTTTGCTGTGCAGAAACTATAGTTTGATGTGGTCCCACTTGTTTATTTCTGATTTTGTTGCTTGTGCTTTAAGTGTCATATCCAAAAAAGTCATTGCCAGGACCCATGTCAAAGAGCTTTCCCCGCAATGTTGTCTTCTAGAGTTGTATGGTTTCTGGTCTTGTGTTTAAGTCTTTAATCCATTAGGATTAATTTTCGTGAATAGTGTTAAGATATGGGTCCATTTTCATTCTTTTCCCATGTGAATATCTAATTTCTCCAGCACCATTTATTGAAGAGACTATCTTTTTTCTCCATTGAGTATTGGCTCTTTTGTCAAATATTACTTGACTGTACATTGTCTCTTTAAAAAAAGGTTTCTTGACTAACTCCATTTCTTTTCCTGAAGATTATATTTATTTTTATTATTATTTTTTAAGATTTTATTTATTTGACAGACAGTGATCACAAGTAGGCAGACAGGCAGGCAGAGAGAGAGGGGGAAGCAGGCTCCCTGCTGAGCAGAGAGCCCGATGCGGGGCTTGATCCCAGGACCCTGGGATCATGACCTGAGCTGAAGGCAGAGGCTTTCACCCACTGAGCCACCCAGGCGCCCCTGAAGATTATTTTTAGTGCCAAGTTCTTATTGTGCATTATAGGGTAGCATATGCTATAAACATGCGTTTACACCTAAGTCTTTCAAAGGGATATATTTGTTTTATGTTGAGCTGATCATACCTATAATTCTAGGCAAAAGCTAACATTTGTTAGCCATTATGGAATACAATTTTGTATGATAAAATACTAACTGCAGTATTTCACCAAATCTGACAACCATGTGGAATTTATCGATAATAATAATGGGCAAAAATAATCCCAAGGTCATTGACTTCTGTCATACAATTACCTGAGTTACTAGTGTTGGTGTGACATTTCTTCCATCATGTTCTTTTCATTCCGGCAAATGATTTAAGGGAATGGTGACCTTATGATTCTGACTTAGACTGTTTCATTCAAATATAAAAACATATTTGAAGATACTGACAGTTGCTTGATAGTGACAGGCCTGTTGTACAAAATTTCTTTGATGGGAGGAGCTTGAAATACAGTATTATCAGAGAAGGTTCTGAAGCAGAAAAAATGCTGTTGATTCGATAAAAGTCTGATGGAACAGTTTTTGTGATAGACCTAAGTTAAAAGCCACGAAATTCTCTGAAACGGTTAATAGTAAAGCTGTTGTAAATGAGACTGCAAACAAGCTTTCTGAGGTAATTGTGAAGTACTTCTTGGAGAGGTCTTAGAGTTTGTGAATTTCTAAATTTTATTTTGTCGTAGGTTGAAAACAACATGCGTTGTATGTATATATTGAGACTGGTTAATGTAACTTTATTCACTTTTTCTCCCGAGTAAATAATGGATATACTGCATTCTGTTTCTCAGTAAGAGTTCATACTTTTCCTTACTGTGGTCAAGAGAAGGAAACAGGCAATACATCTGTTCAGAATTTCCCAGAAAGTACACCTCGGGCTCCAGAGCCTGAGGTCCAGGTGTTGCACACACAGCCCAGGCCCATAGTTGGCCTCATCAGTACTTGAATTAATGCCCAAGTTTTGATTAGTTTTTTGTTATTATTTTTTTTTTCAGTAGCTAAAATCTAAATAATAGTTTCTGGAAGCTCTTTCTGGACCTTGGTGAAACATCATGAAAAAACAGTTTGAAGTGGTTGGAGTGGGGTTTGGGGGAATATGGACACTAGTTTTAATGGTTAGTTTTCCTTATCAGTTAAGTGGTGGACATGATAAGTTCCCTGCTTACCTATTTGGGCCACTTTTGAGGACCTAATGAGTCATGCTTGTCTTCCTAGTCATTCCTTTTCAAACATTTATGATGTTAGCTTTTTTTTTTTTTTTTAAGATTATTTATTTATTTGACAGAGAGAGAGAGCGAGAGAGGGAACACAAGTAGGGGGATTGGGAGAGGGAGAAGCGGGCTTCCCGCGGGCTAGGGAGCCTGATGTGGGGCTTGATCCCAGAACCCAGGATCATGACCTGAGCCGAAGGCAGACACTTAACGACTGAGCCACCCAGGAGCCCCTGGGTTTTTAGCTTTTTAAATCCTTTTAGTTTTCAGGCCTTCCTGCAAAACTGTAGGATCAGCTTTCTTACTACCCCATTTTATCTGCAGCTAAGAAAATTGAGGCTCAGATTTCCTCAGACATGGCTGGAATTCATATCCAAGACTGTCAGACATATACCCTCAATAAATTCATAGCACTTAAGAAGGACGGATATTTAAACAAATATGTGAAAATATTTTTTAGAGTATAAAGCCATGTGCCATCAGGGCATCGCTGTTGTTGTCTGGTTAATATCATTGCTGTTGATGTTGTGTGGTTTAACATGATATTTTTGCCTTAGAGAAACTGAAAAACCACATTGTTTTTTGGTATAAAGTGACACTTTTTAAAATTTTAATTTTAATAACTGGAAAATATATAGTCTCACCCATGGTAGCCTCAATTTTATGAATTAATACATAAGCATATACTTGTGTAAATGTGTATACACACAGGTTTAACAGTGAGACATGGACCCTTCCTCAGTGGAGTTCTAGAGACTGGTGCCCAACTGCCTGGAGTGTTTCATGTGGGATCTTTTCTTGAATCAAACAATCTCTTCTGACCCTCCCTCCCTTATGAACCTCTGATACCCAGACATTTCTTAGAGGAGAGTAGGGCCTGGCAATGACTCATTCACACTGTATTCAGGAGGATGTAGAAGGTTCCAGAACCACTGCCACCTTTCGTGTGGCAGTGGTTCACCTCATCTTGTAAGTGTGGTTCCCTGAATGTGTTTGCAGTCAGTCATACTGGAGAAAGCAGAGTGAGTACTGATGTTCTGTGGTAGTTTTTCTGAGGTCCCAGAGACAGCTAGAGGTGACCCACTAAGGGATGAAGGAAGGCTAGGCTCAGACTCAGGCAGCTGAGCTCTGAGCTCCTGACCACTCCTCTGTCTCCTGACTGTGCTCATTCACTTAGCTGTCAGCCTCTTGGTTATGTGGCAGGTAAGATATGGCTCTTTTTCCATGTTTTCTGAGTTTTGCTTTTTTGCATTTTGCTTTTCCTGCATTGTTGTCTCTTCCTGTAATTAACATGGCTAAAAGGAAAATGTAACTTTAAATGCTTTGAAAAAATAGCCTGCTGGACTTTTGAGCTGGATTTAAATCCCAGCTGTTATTTAAATTGATTTGTGACCTTTGATAAGTCTGAGACTGTTTCAACAGTAAAATGGTGATAAGAATACTTATTTGTAGAATTATCTTGAGCACTAGAGATATAAAATGCCATCCGCATCAAATAACACTGAGAATCATTAACTGTTTGCTCTTGCTGGATCTGCATACATATGAAAACAGCAGGACGTCTCTGTTTTTTGAATTCCACAGAAGTTCAAGTGCCCGGAGTTGCATGAGGTGCAGGTTAGAGGCTCGAAGGGTTGCATGCTTATAGAACATTTCTGCCTCCTGAGTTAAGAGTGTTACACACCCTTCAAAGTTAAAGAGGTCTCAAGGGTAAGTTGGGCCAGTGGTATCCTTAAGGTTGATGGGGATCCCAATGGAACGAAATCTCAAATGTGCCTAGTGTGTGTTGTATCATGCACGTAGTAGAGTTGCTCTTTGATTTGTGGTCACAGACATTTTCTACAAAGTATGTCATTTTCTGGGATTTTCAATTTCAGTCTGGCTCTGAAACCTTTCGTCCAAACATGCACCCCATTTCCAGTTCCTTCTTCATACTAGACTGGCCTAGCTACAGATCTTATTTTCCTTTTCCTAGCTCCACCTTAGTGAATTGACCGTTTATATCCCTTTATACATCTTTTCTTTTACAAGTCCTGGACTCACAGCAAATTCCATGTGGCCTGGGTGTCTAGAGTAGCAAAGAAATTCATGTTTGGATTCCCCTCCTGTGGAAATCCCCCCTCTTCCTGTGTTGCCAGTCCCTTCTAATCCTGATGCCCACCATACTAATAGTTTGTTAAAAATTTAAAACCTAGCAGAAGTTCTTCCCCAACCTGTTGGGCTTGCCGAAGAGGTCCCAGACATCTGTCCTCGAGAAACATATAATTTAGTGAGAATTAGGCAACACTGGGGTTCTATAAGGTTGTCCCTGGACACGGTTAGTCCCTGGAACCCCTCCCCAATGTCCATGATTGCTTATTGAGCCCTTAATCCTCATTGTGTGTTTGTTTTCTGAACTCATTAAGAATTTTTCCCCCCAAAGATCCTCTTAATTGAAAAATGGAATTAAAAGCACACATACACACCACATGTGTACACTTAAAAACTATTCAGATATGCAGCAAGTGTTATGAGGTTGCTTCTAAACCAATAGACACTCTGGTGTTTCATAAAGTTGTGTTACGTGCAAAGCTTTATCTTTCATAGCTACTTGTCATTAGAAACCTGCCTGGTTTCTGGTCTAAAAGGGGGACCTCTGAGTATTGTTTGCTACAAACAAATAGCTTCCAATGCTTCTGCAAACCTTTTTGGCAGAAGCATAGATCCATAATCCTAGGATTAAGAGCTAGCATTGTGGCTTGGGGTTTGCGGAGTTTTAGCTAGACCTACCTAGGACCAAGCAAAAGAAGTTGGATAGTAAATCATTAGGTATTTGTTTTTCCAACAGACTAGGAGATTGAAAGTTATGATTTGTTTTAAGGAGGCAATTCTGCTTATTAAGATATTATATTGGAGCGCCTGGGTGGCTCAGTGGGTTAAAACCTCTGCCTTCGGTTCATGCGGTATAGAGTCCCGCATCGGGCTCTCTGCTCAGCGGGGAGCCTGCTTTCCTTCCTCTCTCTCTGCCTGCCTCTCTGCCTACTTGTGATCTCTCTCTCTGTCAAATAAATAAATAAAATCTTTTTAAAAGAAGATATTATATTAAGGTGAGCATCCTTGAATATCTTGGTTTTTCTTTCATCTTTTTCAATTAAAAATGTATTTAATACCAGTTACGATCAAGTCATGGTTCTAAATTTTCTTTATACTCGCGTTATTTTAACTTTTAAACTATTTTTTAGAATTTGGTAACGCATGTACATTAGACAAGAGGTTATACACTGAAAAGTAACCCTTCCTTTAGCCCCTTCTTGCCTCAGCCCTGGATCCTCCTTAAATCCTCCCGGAGACAGTACATGCATTTGTAACCAGCCCTGTGTCTACTATTCTTTGTCTCAAAGAGAGCGCTGGCGTGCTATGATAGACCTCCTGTGGTGGCCCTCCCAGTGAACTACACCTCCTTGTATTTAAGTCCTTCTGTAAATTCCTCCATATTGGCTGAGCTTGGCCATGTGACTGGCTTTGGCCAACGGTGACTTAGCAAGTGTGATGCAGGCAGAGGCTTGGTAAGTGCTTGCACATTGGAACTTGTTCTCTGGGAATGTTCACAATTGTGACACTGCTGCTCAGAACCCAGAAACCAGCAACTGTGAGGTACCCAACCTAGCCACGTGGAGATTCTTCATGGAAGAGAACCGAGCTCCCTGCCCATGGCTATTACAGCAGCCAGCCAGCATCAACCTGCCAGCCATGTGATGGACAGACCATCTTCTTAGGAGTAGAACTTCCAGCCCCATTGACACCACTCCAGATGATGCTATGAGGAGCAGAGACCGGCTTTCCCTGCTGAGCCCCGTCCACACTGAGACCATGTGAGCTGTTCTGAGCCACCAGATTTGGGTTATCATGCAGCAACAGAGAACTGAAACACTGTAGTCACTCTGTATTCTGTGTCCTGCTTTTTTTCATTGAATATTTGATAATCTATTTCAGTATATGTAGGGTTATCTCATTCCTTTTTATTTTTTTATTTTTTTTTAATTTATTTATTTTTCAGAGAGAGAGAGGGAGAGAGAGAGAGAGAGAGAGAGCGAGCACAGGCAGACAGAGTGGCAGGCAGAGGCAGAGGGAGAAGCAGGCTCCCTGCTGAGCAAGGAGCCCGATGTGGGACTCGATCCCAGGACTCTGGGATCATGACCTGAGCCGAAGGCAGCCACTTAACTAACTGAGCCACCCAGGCATCCCCCTCATTCCTTTTTTTAAGAGCTGGATAGCAGTCCTTTGTATTGCTCTGTAGTGATTGAATTAATCAACCTCTTACTGATGGGCATTTATGTTTCCTGTTCTTTGCCATCAATATCTTCACTGCATGCTTGCTTTTATACATGAACAAGTATATTTATTGAGTAAATTCTTAGAGATGGAGTTGCTGGGTCAAAGAATCTTTGGCTCCATCATTTTAATATGCATTGCCAAACTGCCCTCATAAGAGGTTATACTCCAGCCGTAAGGCAATGCTGTTGGAATGTCACATTTCTGCCTTGCTGTTGTTTTGGCATATATTGAAAAGGCACTTATATTTCCTTTTTGATGACCTTCCTTTTTTCCTGGTGGGTAGTTGGCCTTTTTCTTTTTAGAAGGAGCCCTTTATATTTAAAAAAAATTAGCTCTTCTTTAATACGAAGCAAATCTTTTCTCCCCCTCCATTTCTCATTTATCTTTTTCCTTGGTTAGAGCAATGTTTTCTCTTAATTGTGGTTAGATTTATCAGTCTTCTACAGCTTTGGGATTTTCTTGTTTTTCTTTTTCTTTTTTCATGTTTAGACTTTCCCCTGCCTAAGATTACAATGGGTATTCTCCTGTGTTTTCTTGTTGTATTATTACTGTTTTGCTTTTTACATCTTCATCTCTGAGCTGCCTGAAATATCTCTTGATATATAGGCTCCAAATTCTATTTTTCCTAGTTGCTCATTAAAACTGTCATGCCATGCCATCCTTATATACTGCATTTCCATATTTATACCACAGATAATCTAAGTATATTAATTAATGCAATAAACTCTTTTGAGTTGTCAGCCCATAAATTACTTATTTTCTTTTTTCTCTGCTACTTTAGGACATACTACAGTGAATTTTATTTTATTTTATTAAAAGATTTTATTTATCTATTTGACAGAGAGAGATAGCGAGAGAGGGAACACAAGCAGGAAGAATGAGAGAGGGAGAAGCAGACTTCCAGCTGAGCGGAGAGCCCGATGCAGGGCTCGATCCCAGGACCCTGGTACCATGACCTGAGCTGAAGGCAGACACTTAACGACTGAGCCACCCAGGAAACAAGAAATTGTTTTATTTCTTAAAACAATTCTTTATAATTGTTAATCCCAGACTAGTTTAGGATTTCCTTTGTGGATGTACAAATGAACATTTATAGTCTGCTTTGAAAATTATTTAAACCTTAATTTTGTTAAGCTGCTCAAAGGCTGAAGTTGGAAAGATGGGCATTTTATGCACAGGAATACGGAGGAGATCATTCCATGTAACTGAGATTCATCTGGAGATATAAGTAGGATCATGAAGGGACAGAGAGTGGTGTGCTTTCTGATCCTGTGCCATACAGGAAGGCCTGTTCCTGAATTTCAGAAGCACATAATAGTACTGGTAAAAAAAAACTATATCTAATCAGGAGCGTGGGGAGGCTGGGACCCTGCGAAAGGAAGATTTGGTTTTGCTAATAGAATGGCAGAAGCCACTTCGTTATGGGATAAAAAGAAGTCAGGAAATTATGCTTGTACTCTAGTACATTAAGAAAATGCATCCATTTAATTTGGGGAAGCCTTTGTGATTAAAAGTAATGACTATAACTGTCCTGGACCCCTGGGGGGCAGTGCCACTCAGTGGAGGCAAAACTGAGAAGTTCCTCCAGCCTTGCCCCTCCCGCCCCTTTGGTCCAGCCACTCATGCTCATTTCCCCTGGTTCATGCAGCATACTTCCAGACCTTTTATCTCACAGGCCTGTGGTCTGACCCCACGGAGCTCGATGGGTCTGCATTTGGAACAGGTGCCTATGGTTTTAAATTTAAGCCCTGCTATGAGAATGAGATGGACACCCCTGGAAAGAGAGACAGAATTAAAGTGTTGCCCAATGGACATAAGTGCGTTGCAGCGGGATCCAAACTGTGCAGGGAGATTTCAGGAGACCCCCACAGGTGAGCCAGCCACACCACGCTTGTTCCATGCCCCTGAGTGCTGTCGCACTCTCTTTCTTCCTGAGAGAAACCTGCACTTCTTCTAGGTAGGAAAACACATGACGCTAAGGTGGGCATTTGACGTCTAGGTTTGGAGTCACAGAATGTTTGAGCTGAAAAAGCCATTAGAGCCATTTTATTTGGTCAATCATGTTTTTGTAGCTTTCCTTCCCTGCGTTTTACAATCTTAAACTCTCGGGCCATGTTGACACGGTGACATTGTTTTTTCTCAGTGCCAGACAAGCTGGGCTATTTTAGCAAATACTTAGTTTCAAGGATTAAAAAAAAAAAAAAGAAAAAAAGAAATGTTCTTTCTTTTCCCTTTAGATCTTGTCTAAACTTTCTTTGCCCGCTCATGCCCGGGAGCCAGCGATGAAGCAGAGTTTTGCCTTTGACAATGTCGGCTACGAAGGTGGCCTGGATGCTGTGGACCCCCCTCAGACGGCCACCGGCACCATCAGCATTTCGGGCATGACCTGCCAGTCGTGTGTAAAGTCTATCGAGGGCAGGATTTCCAGCCTGAAAGGCATCGTGAGCATTAAGGTTTCCCTGGAACAGGGCAGTGCAACAGTGAGGTATGTGCCGTCCATCCTGAGCCTGCTGCAGATTTGCCGCCACATTGAGGACATGGGCTTTGAGGCCAGCATCGCAGAAGGAAAGGCTGCCTCCTGGCCCTCGAGGTCCTCGCCTGGCCTTGAGGCTGTGGTCAAGCTTCGGGTGGAAGGCATGACCTGCCAGTCCTGCGTCAGCTCCATCGAAGGCAAGCTCGGGAAACTGCAGGGAGTAGTGAGAGTCCGAGTGTCCCTCAGCACCCAGGAGGCAGTCATTACTTACCAGCCTTACCTGATTCAGCCCCAGGACCTCAGGGACCACATCAGCGACATGGGCTTTGAAGCTGTCATCAAGAACAAAGTGGCGCCCGTAAGCCTGGGACCCATTGATATCGGGCGCTTACAGAGCACCAACCCAAATACCCCTTTGGCTTCTGATAACCAGTCTCTCAATAACTCTGAGACCTCGGAGCACCAAGGGAGCCACACGGTCACCCTGCAACTGAGAGTAGATGGAATGCACTGTACATCTTGTGTCCTGAATATTGAAGAAAACATAGGCCAGCTCCCCGGGGTTCAAAGTGTCCAAGTGTCCTTGGAGAGCAGAATGGCCCAAGTACAGTACGACCCTTCTCGCGTCACCGCCACCGCCCTGCAGACGGCCATCGAAGCGCTTCCACCTGGGAACTTCAAAGTCTCTCTTCCTGATGGTGTGGCAGGAAATGGGACAGGTCGCAGGTCTTCCAACCCTGTGGTCCCCGCCCCCACACCGAGATCCCAGGTGCCGGGGGTATGTGATACTGTGGTGCTCGCCATTGCTGGCATGACCTGTGCGTCCTGTGCCCAGTCCATCGAAGGCCTCATCTCCCAAAGGGAAGGGGTACAGCGGATATCGGTCTCTGTGGCTGATGGGACCGGAGTGGTGCTCTATGATCCGTCTGTTACTAACCCAGAAGAACTCCGAGCTGCTGTTGAAGAAATGGGATTTGAGGCTTCAGTCATTTCTGGTATGTGGTTGACCCATGTGAAGCGCACCCTGGGGTCTCCTCCTCTGCTTACAACAGAGGGCCTGCAGGGTGGGGTGGGGAGGGCACGCTTGCTGCTCACCTGTCAACGGGGGTGACCAAATTCTGCAGCTTTTCCTTGTGTGTTAAGTGTGTTAATGTAGAAGAAATAGAATTTTTTGGTGTGTAGATTCTGCCTCTCGAGCTGAGACTAAAATGCTAAGTTCTTTGGTTTTTTTTTTTTCTGAAGAGAACTCCAATTCTGTGTTCTTTTTTTAAAAAAGAGTCCTATGGGAGCATCAGGACCTTCTCTCTCCAAAGGAGCCATCATCACGTTCTGCGATTTCTCTCCTGAACAAAACAGTACAAGCAGAACCTTAGTCTCCCCACCGGGAGCGCATTCCGTTGAAAGTGGGAATTAAGGAGGGGATGCGGTGATGATGGCTTGCCCTCGTCAGTGGCCGTGGGGAGAGGTGCGCATTTCTGCCGTGTGCCCCGTGGGACCTGTGAGCGCTGGGCTCTGCCCAGAGCCAATGTTGTAGTGCAGCAGGCCGAGTCCTGTGTGAGCCAAGGAGGGCAGGGGGCGGGGCGGGGACGCTGGAGGCCGCTCAGGTGTGCTGGGGCTGCCGAGAGGAGCGGCTGAGCGTGAGCACTCAGGAGGTGGCGGGACCGGCCGGACAGCAGGTGGGCCACTCCGAATGCGCCAGTGTCCAGCTGAGCCGGACTTCACTGCAAAGGTGAGGGGCATCAGCGGTGGGTTTTAATCCAGAGGCCGTGCAGGGGAGTCCACACTAGAGCAGGCGGGTCGCTGTCAGTGCAGAGTGGACTGAGGCTCGGAGGGCTCACAGGACGCTGGGTGACAGATGACGTGGGGCTGGAGAGCAAGGGATGGATTAGAACGACATCCAGGAGGTTGCGTCCGGCAAGCTTGGGCCGGGGAGGAAGGGGAGAGCCTGTGGCCAGACCAAGCTGCGGGAGGACAGCAGAGTGTTGGGCTGAATTCTGGCAGAGTGGGGCTGGAAATGCAGATTTGGGTGGTGGGAGCCAGGGGAGGTGACAAAAGGCTGGGGAAAGGGAGTGTGATCCGGGACAGGCAGAGGGAGGAGCGTGATGGCGCTGACGTGGACGGGAAGGTATCTGGAGAACGAGGTTTTCACAGACAAGGACAGCACCCTGGAAGTAAAGGAAGCTGTTTCAAGGAGGCGGGTTACAGGGCCTCGGGCTCCATGTAACTAGCAGGTGGCAGCTCGGGTGAAGGGGTGCCTAGCTGCACGGTGGGGGGAGGCGCAGCCCTCCAGGAGCTTAGCTGAGGAGCGACGGAGGTGATGGATGGGAAGGGGGTTTGCAGAGAGGCTGAAGATGAGGGAGAGTTGGACATGCAAGGGACAACTGTGTTTTCCTGGCTTTGATCCCAAGATACAGGCCCTGGACAGCAGTGCGAGTTACAGATGGGACCAGGCCAGTAGAGCCCCATCAGCCTGCGTGGCAGCCTGTACCGTAGGGCGGTGGCCAGCCCGGCTCTTGGAAGGGCTCGTGGGCAAAGACCCATGACCATGCTCAGGGCCAGCCGGGCTTGGGTTTCCCACATCCACCTCGCCGTAGCCGCCAAGATAAATTGTGTCTCCTTGAAAAGTTCGCTCTGTGGTGGTGCTTCCCTGCACACACACCCTTCTAGGGAGTGGGTAGGTCATGTAGAATGACTTGGCCCTGTTCTGCACTTTGTCTTTTGTACCCGGTTTCAGGAAGGAGGTTATTTTTAAACAAAAATCAATAAGGAAAACACAATGGAACAGTAAATCCTGTACTTGAAAGGTAGGAAATGTAGTACAGAGTCATCATCTGCTGTATTTGTATGAGGTTTCAAGTCTTTCAACAGTGGAATCAGGTTGTTGGCAGGAAAAAGAAATTTGCATTGAACTGGATTTGACTAACTAAGTCTAGAAAGAAAAGAGCAGTGCTTTTTATTGGCCAGAATTATGAGAATTATGTTTTTAGCCCAAGAGGTATTTAGTGTACCAGATTTAGCAAATGAAGATATAGGACACGTAGTTAGATTTGAATTTCAGGTAAGCAGTGAATACTGTTTCAGCCAAAGTGTGTCCCGTGCAATATTTGGGACATACTTATACTAAGAAGTTATTTGCTGTTTATATGAAATTCAAATTTAGCTGGGCATTTTGTACTTTACCTGGTGGTCTTTAAAACTTAGGATAACCCATGAGTGCCCTGGTGACCATCTTTATAGCCACTTAAATGCTGAGAAGGCATTATTTGTATTTGGTTGGTCATTCTGGAACAATCAGGAAGAGGAACTCCTTGAACACAGTCTTCAAAACCATGTTGTTTCTCCTTGGACTCAGCAGCACCCAGCACATAGTAGGTATTTGTTGGTGGGGGAGGAGTGGAAGAGAAAGAAAGGCTGGGACAGGCAGGCTCACGGGGTAGCTCAGTGGCAGGATTTAACCCAGGGCACGACTCAGAAAATGTTAGAGAGAGCTGAATAACCACACCGGGAATGGGAAGGAAACCGAGAGATGACTGAGAGCAGGAGGGTCTGAGGGAAGAGGGCCCCCGAGAGCCGGGGCTGAGCCTGCCTGGTACCAACCAATGGCACTGGAACTTCTAAGGGAGAGGCTGTGGCCAGGAGCTGGGCTCCCAGTAGGTAGGTGGGAAAACACTTTGGGCTTTCCCTCTTTCTGTCCTGTTGTTTCCCACTGGCTACCTCCCATGTGCCAGATTTAATCAGAAGCCATTTAGCAAGGGAGCCTGGGAAAAGTGGTTTAGCAGGGGTCAGCCCCCTTGACAATAGGGCTGGGAGAGGGAAGGGAGCAGTCTGAGAGCGTGTGGGCAAGTGGCGGGCATTGAATTTTGGCCAGCTTACTGGACAGCTAAATATGTAGACCTGGTTTGTATCTAGAAATCAGCTCTGCGTGTGTGCACTGGTTTGCATGGTAAGTGTTGTCTGAATGAATGAATGAATGAATGAACAGATGAATGACTATATGAATATACCATGAGGAAAAGTCATCTGTCACATGCAGCATGTTCCCCTCGCCCTTGTAAATGGGCAGTGTCCCTCTGGGGGCACTGTGCCGGCTGCCGTGAGTGCTCACAGGCAGTCCAGGACCTGCCCACGTGTGGTTCCTGCTTGTCCAGGGCAGCATCTCAGAGACCCATCATCCAAGCCGGTTGGAATAAATGTGACAAGGAAAGTGTAGGTAGAGCGCTCTTGAGATTCAGAAGGGAAAGAGAGAATCCAGCATCTGGACTTGATGATTAGAGGTGACTTTGGAGCTGGGCTTGAGTCAGACTTAATAAGAGAGGGTCTCAGCAGGCAGAAAAGGGCAGGACTGCACGAGACAAGACGGAGGAGACCCAGCACAGGCCTGTGGGCGGGAGTCCTCCTGCTCTGTCTTGGGAGCAGTCTGGCTTGGGTGGAAATAGAATATAAGTAATGGGAGATAAGGTCAGCCAGGCCAGCACTCTGGTGCAAGCCACCTCCTCTGTGTCCTGGATCCTGGAAGAGGCTCAGAACTAGTCTCCCTGCTTCTGAGCCTTTCAGCCTTACAATCTGTTTCCTGCCCAGCATTCACAGTGTTCCTGTTACTCTGCTGATACTCTGAAACCTTCCCATCTATATTGTGAGAGGGGGTCCCTAGGGAGCTCTAGAAGCCTCCTCCCTGACTCCCCACCTTTCTAACCTCTTCCCAGTCCTCATAGCAAGTTTGTTCTCACCTCAGTGCCTTGTACTTGCATCCCCCCGGTCTAGAATATGCTTTTCCCAATATCCACATGGTGTACTTCGTGCACTTCATTTCATCTATATTCTGGACTTTTACCGAAGTGTATATAATTTATATTTAGAAATGCATAGATTTGCATTATACATGGTGGTTTTGTAATCTCTTTCACCCTGCAGTTTATCATAAACATGCTTATAGGTCCATCCGTACATCTGTGATGCCATGTGCAGCAGCTGCGTAACATTCCGTTGTGGGGATGCGATATAACCTAGTTTCCAGTTGGACTGTTCGCCTCTACTTTGTGTGCGTGTGATTGTGGATGATACCAATAGCGATCTTGGAGGCTACATTATTTGCACATACTTAGTTATTTCCTTATGATAAATACATGAAAGTGTTCATTACTGGGTCATAGAATATGAACTTTATTTCATTCCATTCCAAGTATCTATTGTGCCTCCACTAAGTGCCAAGTAGTTAGAGGTACTGTTTTTGATAATATTTTCAAGTAGACTTCCAGAAAGTCAAACCAATTTACATGCCACTCATAGTCTTAGTGTAGATGAATAAAAAAATGGGTCCCAGTAATACAGACTTTTTTGTTAGCTCGTTTCAACTTTCTTTAACGATCTCCAGCAGCCCAGGATTTAGGTGAGTTAAATCCCAGTGTGGGAGAATGGCAATGTGTAGATGGTAGGTTAGTAAAGGAGTCCAAAATTCTTTGTAATAGGACAAATATTATTAAAATTGTTGACCACAATATTTAGATAGAAAGACAGGTGAATCCAGAAAACAGGTGATGGACTAGGAAAATGGGGAGGGGTTGAACAGGTGCAGGAGGCTTGAACAGGTGCAGGGGGGTTGGACAGTTACGGTGCAGGTGGATGGGTGCAGGAGATAGAATGTTGAAAGGTTGTGGCCATAAAACAGCTTTTGTGAGTTTGGTATCCAAAGGGCAGAGTCATTTTGAACAATGACCGAGTCCAGGAGCGTATAGCTGTGCTGGTGGGGGAGGCGTGGTCTCTGCATCAAGAAGGTAGAGAGGCCCTGTGAGGCCAGAGCTCTGGAGGGTGCCCACGAAGGTGCTGAAAGGGCCAGTCAGCTGGACCGTTCGAATGAGTGGAAGCAGTTTTAAGCACCTTTCAGAAATCGAGCAAAATGTCCAGGATGTGAGATTTATTTAGAAAAACTTGAAAGGCACAGCCTATTGTCAGTACATGTTAATGCCAACTTCTGTCTTCTGTAGCTTGGATTTTCAAATAATGAGAGTTCATTGTTAAACGATATGATTATCTTTTGTATATACTCTTAAAAGTACTTTCTGTCATCAAAATTGTGTGCCTTTCTGGAGTGATGGAAACTCTCTAGGTCTCGATCGGGGTGATTACTTACATATGTGGGTCCATATGTGGTGGGCAGAGAAATGGCCCTCAACGATGTCTGCGCCCTCGTTCCCAGAACTCAGCGGGGAGGAAGGATGGTCTTTTCAGTTTATGTGCTGAATCAGCTGGGTATCCAAATGGGAAGAGATTCATTTTAACTCTCACCTCATAACCTACCCAAAGTTAATTTGCTGTATGGCAAATACTTTGAACTTTATGAAAGTAACAGCTTCTAGAAGAAAACAGTATGAATATTTTCAGTGTTAAGCTGGACAGATCTGCTACCGGAGTACAAAACATGGTAACCACTAAAGCTGGTTTAGTTGGTTGGTAAGTTGGGCCTCTGTCCGAAGAGGCACCGTGAGCTGGGAGTGTGGGGGCAGAGCACAGTCCGGCACGGGTACGGGTAGCGCGGACGCCTGACAAGGACTTGTGTCCTGAGCACATCCGGGACGCAGGCAAACAACAGGGAAAGGCGAACAGCTCACTAAAGGGCTTTGGGGTCCACTGGGTTCTTGTGGGGAGAAGCAAACCTCTGCTAAGGAGAATGTGATCCTTAGTGCTTAAAGGCACAGATCCTGAGGGTGAAGAGACCTGCTTTAGAAGCTAGCTTCATTACTTAGTACCTGAGGGGTCAAAAGCACATTTTAAAGTTTCTTTAACCCATTTCTGTCTGTACAGTGGGGATGATAGCCTCTGTACCACAGAGAGCTATTTTAAAGGAGGTCATCCCTGTGCTTAGTGGAGGGCCCGGTGAGTTCTTATTGTTGTCATTGTCTGATTAGAGCACTCCTCTCGCCAGAACATTCCATTCTCGAGTATTGGCCTCTTCTCATATGTCTGCGATTGTGTGCCTCTGTCTTGGGGTGGGGGTGGGGGGGCAGTGATGGGAACCAGCCCCCACGGAGCTTCCTCAAGAGCTTTCATTTGCATACTGTCAGGCTTGAACCTCCTGTTCTAAAAAAAAGTTGTTTGTTGTTCTAATCTGAATGATTTCTTATGTTTTCTCCTAGAAAACTATTCCACCAACCATGTTGGAAACCACAGTGCAGGGAATTCCCCAGCGTCCCCCGCAGCTGGCGTTCCTGTGTCTGTACAGGAAGTGGCTCCCCGTGCCGGGGGGCTCCCTAAAAACCACAGCTCCGGCTCCTCGTCCAAGCCCGCACAGGCCTCTACCACGGTGGCTCCCCAGAAGTGCTTTCTGCAGATCGCAGGCATGACCTGTGCATCCTGTGTGTCCCACATAGAGAAGAGCCTGCAGAAGGAAGCAGGTAGGAGGTCTGCCCCGGCCTTCCCTTGGGGAGGCTATAGGAGGCTGTCAGATGCTGCAGGCGGCAGAATGGGCACCAGGCTCTCCCGCCACAGTCCTCACTGCCGCCCTCAGCTCAGCAGCAGCCCAGGTCATCGGGCAGCAAGTTCATAGTACGACAGCAGAGAGGTCTGTCTGATGCTCTTGGGCACTTGGCAGTGTGCTCTTCAGGAAGTGTTCAGCTTGTTTAAGATACAGTGTATCTCCCAGTGAGTTGGTGATGGGAAGGTCAGTGTGAAGGTTCTGGCACGTTCCGTAGGTAGCTTCCTCAGCTCCTCCCAGCGGTCATCTCTATTTTCCCCTCCAGCCCCATCCATCGGCTTCACGCTGTCGCATGAGTACACAACCTGCAGTTTGTGGAGAAGCGGCAATTTTGAACGTCCCGTCCTTTGTCCCTGTACGTCACAGAGTGTTGTGGAAGTGCCACAGTGTTGTCCTCTAGCCCGCATTTCCAGTACTGTCTCTTACACCTGAAAGTCCAACCAAAATTCTGTCCTAGTCTTTTGTTTGGAAAATACCTTAACTGTGACTACCTTGCCAGCAGAGTCACTTTCTCTCTTTCCATGTATCTCTCTGCTCAGACCCCTTGGCCCTCACAGTCAGCCCTAAAGTAGGGTGCTGCACTTCCAGCCGCTGGCTCCCTGTGCTGTATAGTGTGCTGGAGTTCTAGAACGACTGTTTGCACATGGAGGCATGCATGCTTGTCCTCCATGGGCTGGCTGCTCATAAAATACCCTAGATCTCACAGTGCCTGTGTTTCTTTTCCCGAGTTGAATCCCTCATTTTTATCCATTATGGCATCCTTTCTAAAGCACAGTTCTTGCTTTTATGTGAATGAGTCGTGTTTTCCCCTCAAACTCACACAGTAGTGTTAGCAAGGTACAAATCTCGCTGGACTTACGATAGTGTTACATCCCAATAAACCCATCATACCTTGAAAATATCATAAGTCAAAAATATACCTAACCTAAGGAACATCATCAAAGCTTGGCCGGACTGACCTGAAACAGGTCAGGATGTGTATGGGTGGTTCACCCTCACGATGGCGCAGCCGATGGGGGCCAAGACTCTGAGCCACTGCCCAGCACGGCCAGAGTTCTGTACAGCATAGCGCTCGCCCCAGAAAAGGTCCAAACCCAAAATTTGAAGTACTGTTTCTACTGAATGGGTATCCCTTTTGTACCATCATAAAGTCGAAAACCTGTAAACCAAACTGTTGTTGGAAATGGTCTGCAGTCTGGGATTTCTCTTCCACTTCTGAAAGGGATTCAAGAGTGGAAAAGAGTAAGGAAAACTACTTCTGAAAGAATTTTTTTTGTGTGTGTGAAAAGTGCCTGAAGATAAAAGTCCACCACTGAGGTCCCAGTAGTTGTGGGCTGCATGCAGACTGTATCCCTTGCTGTGGGATGTATGCGCCCTCAGCATCTTCCTGAGCCTTACTCAGTGGCCCCCAGCCAGCAGCCCAGGCATCGTCTGGGAGCAGGGCACAGAACCTCAGGCCCACTCCAGACCGACTGAACCAGAATCTGGAGTTTAACAAGGTCCTCAGGTGGTTTGTGTGCCCATCAAAGTGTGAGAAGCATTGTTCTAGAACACTGGCTCTCACACTTGACTGGTGCATTAAAGTCGCCTGGGGAGCTTTAAAAAAAAAAAGATGGCTGGCGTCCACCTTAAAGGATTCTGATTTAACTGGTCTGAGTTTAGGGCCAGGCACAGTGATTATTAAAAGCTCCTCAAGTGACCTCATGTGCAGTCAAGCCTAAGAACTCCTGTTCTAGAGGCTTCTGGGGCAGATGTTTTCTTTGTTAGGTGATGTTGACTGTGTCATCCCAGAGGCCTTGCCTGGGGTGTTACACCTGTGGCCCGATGGTTCCAGGTATTCTGTCGGTGCTGGTTGCCCTCATGGCTGGGAAGGCAGAGGTCAAGTATAACCCAGAAGTCATCCAGCCCCTGGAGATAGCTCGGCTCATCCAGGACTTGGGCTTTGAGGCGACAGTAATGGAAGACTACACAGGCTCCGAAGGCGACCTCGAACTCATCGTAAGTGTGGCAGCTGAGCGGGAGCTGGGGTAGGAGCTGGGGCCGGAGGGCTGCAGGCCTCTGACAGGGGCCCGGAAACTTCTCCCTTTTTGCACATATCCTGCGTGTTGTTGGGGTTTTGTTTGTTTTGTTTTCCTTTGAAGCCAACAACAACGACCTGTTCCTTTTGTGAGGAAATGTCAGTCCTGTCACAGTCACGGGGGTGCATCCCACTGGGCATGTTCACAGTGTGAGGAGGAGGGAGTGAGTGGCGGGAGTGTAGGGAGAAGAAGAGTTTCAATGGCAGCTGTCCAGAGCTTGGATTGGAGGGCGCTGAATCTGAACACATTCCAGAAAGCCCGGAGGGAAGCTAGAATGCCAGGGGCCTCTCGAGGACAGAGGTGAGTCAGCGTGGTAACCGGTGCTGTGGTGCCATCACAGCCCGATGCAGGCACAGGGCTGTCTAGAAGGTGACTGGCGACCAGTGTTCCAAAGCACTCAGTCTGAGGCGAATGTCAGGGTGGCAGGGGCGCTGGTGGGCGGGGGGCATTACTATTTGCTCTCTCTCCACTGTCACCAGCTGTACGTGACAGCAGACCATCGCAACAATAGGTGTGTCTAGCATTTCCAACATGCTGTATTCATAAGCACTTGTATATAAAGCTCTTTTGTGTAAATAAAGGGAGACTTAGGACAAGGAATTGAGTAATACTGTTGTACCGAGAAGGAAGGATCTTACTCCCTTACTGTGTTTAGTCACTGCCGTTAGTGGTAAGTAAATGTTTGAAGAAAGAGTACTAAGGACACGAGTCAAAGTGCCACTAAGGCACTTTGAGCTCTTGATAAGGGGCATTCTTTGTCGAGCAAACCCTTGGCTCTGGTTGGGCCTCCTGGTGTGTGCTCGGGTGAAGTGTAATGCTCTCGGGCTTACGGGCTTACGGGCTTACGGTCCCGGTGCCCTGAGGCCAGAGCGGGGCCCCTGCTGAGACCCCAGCCCCAGTGGGGAATGCCTCTGCTTGCACAGACCACTGTGGAAAATCTAGATCATGAGTACTATTGGGAAAGGTGAAAATATTGGTTTTTTAAATATGCATTTTAATCTTTCTTTTGCCAAAGAGAGAAAAAGGTAATAAATAAGACATGCATAACTCAATTTTTACTTACTTATATGTATATGTATTTGTCTATAGGTCCCAATGACCAAATCAGATAATTTATTCATTGAGTTCATGGGTTTAATTGTGTTGAGAAAAGATAGCTTATATATAGAAGTTGTATAAAGTATTTTATTTTATTTTTTTTAAAGATTTTATTTATTTATTTGACAGAGAGAGATCAAAAATAGGCAGAGAGGCAGGCGGAGAGGGAGGGGGAAGCAGGCTCCCTGCTGAGCAGAGAGCCTGATGTGAGGCTCGATCCCAGGACCCTGAGATCATGACCTGAGCCAAAGGCAGCGGCTTAATCCACTGAGCCACTCAGGCGCCCCTAATTAAAGTATTTTAAATGCTCCAGATTTTTAAGTGTCAGGGTAATATTTGCAAATTGCAACACTCTTGCAATGTAATGCTTGTTAAAACCTAAAGGAATTGAATTACAATGGCTATGGTAATATATTTTTTAAATTTAAATTTATATTCAGTTAATGTATAGTATATCATTAGTTTCAGAGGTAGAATCCAGTGATTCATCAGTCTTATGTAATACCCAGTGTTCATCACATCACATCACATGCCCTCATTAATGTCTGTCACCCAGTTACCCCATCCCCCCACCCACCTCCCCTCCAGCAACTCTCAGTTTGTTTCCTATGGTTAAGAGTCTCTTAATGGTTTGTCTCCCTCTCTGATTTCATCTTGTTTTATTTTCTCCCTATTCCCCTGCAATCTTCTTTTATTT
Organism: Mellivora capensis; assembly: GCA_004024625.1. Lineage (NCBI taxonomy): Eukaryota > Metazoa > Chordata > Mammalia > Carnivora > Mustelidae > Mellivora > Mellivora capensis. Next base: position 50,835 of record PISX010005847.1, on the reverse strand, counting down.
TCTTAAATTCCATATGAGTGAGATCATATAATTATCTTTCTCTAATTGACTTATTTCACTTAGCATGATACCCTCTAGTTCCATCCATGTCATTTCAGATGGCAAGATTTCTTTTCCTGATGGCTGAGTAATATTCCATTGTTTATGCGAACCACATCTTCTTTATCCATTCACCTGTTGGTGAACATCTGGGTTCTTTCCATAGTTTGGTTATTGTGAACATTGCTGCTATAAACATTCTGGTGCAGGTGCCCCTTCAGATCACTACATTTGTATCCTTTGGGTAAACACCTAGTAGTGCAATTGCTGGGCCATAGGGTAGCTCTGTTTTCAGGAACCTCCATACTGTTTTCCAAATGGCTGCACCAGCTTGCATTCCCACCAACAGTGTAGGAGGGTTCCTCTTTCTCTGCATCCTTGCCAACACCTGTCATTTCCCGACTTGTTAATTTTAGCTGTTCTCACTGGTGTGAGGTGGTATCTCATTGCACTTTTGATTTGTATTTCCCTGATGCTGAGTGATGTTTAGCATTTTTTCATGTGTCTGTTGGCCATCTGGATGTCTTTAGAGAGATGTCTGTTCATGTCTTCTGCACATTTCTTGATTGGACTGTTTGGCCTTTGGGTGTTGAGTTTGATAAGTTCTTTATAGATTTTGGATACTAGCCCTTTATCTGATATGTCATTTCCAAATATCTTCTCCCATTCTGTTGGTTGGTTGTCTTTTGGTTTTGTCAACTGTTTCCTTTGCTGTGAAAAAACTTTTTATCTTGATGAAGTCCCAGTAGTTCATTTTGCCCTTGCTTCCCTTGCCTTTGACAATGTTTCTAGGGAGAAGTTGCTGAAGCTGAGGTCGAAGAGGTTGCTGCCTGTGTTCTCTAGGATTTTGATGGATTCCTGTCTCACATTTAGGTCTTTCATCCATTTTGAGTCTATTTTTGTATGTGGTGTAAGGAAATGGTCCAGTTTCATTCTTCTGTATGTGGCTCTCCAATTTTCTGAACACCGTTGGTCAAAGAGACTATCTTTTTTCCATTGGACATTCTTTCTTGCTTTGTTGAAGATTAGTTGACCGTAGAGTTGAAGGTCCATTTCTGGGTTCTTTATTCTGTTCCATTGATCTCTGTGTCTGTTTTTGTGCCAGTATCATACTGTCTTGATGGTCATAGCTTTGTAATAGAGCTTGAAGCCTGGAATTGTGATTTTCTTTTTCAACATTCCTTTGTCTATTCGGGGTCTTTTCTTGTTCCATACAAATTTTAGGTTTATTTGTTCCAGCTCTATGAAAAAAAGTTGGTGGTATTTCGATAGGGATTGCTTTTAATGTGTAGATTGGTCTAGGTGGCATAGACATGTTCACAATATTTGTTGTTCCAGTCGATGAGCATGGAATGTTTTTCCATTTCTTTGTGTCTTCCTCAATTTCTTTCATAAGTGTTCTGTAGTTTTCAGTGTACAGATCCTTTGCCTTTTTGATTAGGTTTATTCCTAGGTTTCTTTTGATTTTTGGTGTAATTGTGTTGTAATTTTGGTGTAATTGATCGATTCCTTCATTTCTTTCTTCTTTATCATTGTTAATGTATAAAAATGATTTCTATGTAATTTCTATATAATGATTTCTATGCATTAATTTCATATCCTGCCACTTTGCTGAATTCCAGTATGAGTTCCAGCAATTTTGGGGTGGTGTCTTTTGGGTTTTCCACATAAAGTATCATATCATCTACAAAGAGTGAGAATTTGACTTCTTTGCCAATTTGGATGCCTTTTATTTCTTTTTGTTGCCTGATTGCTTTGGCTAGGACTTCTAATACTATGTTGAACAATAGTGGTGAAAGTGGGCATCCCTGCTGTGTTCCTCACCTTAGGGGGAAAGCTCTCAGTTCAATGGAAACATTTGTTGAGCAATGTTCAAATTGGTCTCAGCAGTTGTTATCATCGTCACATGTTTAGACACTGTGTGTAAACATTTTATGTCTGTATTTAATGAGTATTCTGGGAAATGATGACCACTAACACTCAGAAGAGTGACTTGTCTGGCTTGTTAACACCTGTTACAGGGAAGTATGTCTCACGGCAGGCTCTCTTTCTCTCATCCATAAGCACAGTGTGGCAGAAGTGCCATAACAGAGAGGGCAGGGTGGCTTACGAAAGCTCATCCCTGTTGGTCTGTCACCATCTGCTTCGTGGCTAGCTACGTCTCTTGTCCCTGGGTTGGGGACGAATTGCTGTTCACCTGCCCTCAGCCCCTGGGGGAATGTGGAGATCTTGCCCATGGAGTCTGGAGGTGGGAGTCCAGAGCCCTCGGAATGATGCAATGGGAAGAGGAAGGACTCATAGCTGCCTGTTGACCCTACTCCTTGCGGGCTTTCTGTGTGATCCTCTCGATCCCAAGTGAGTAGTATTTTTGTCATCCTGTGTGGCAGATCACGGGGATGACCTGTGCGTCCTGTGTCCACAACATTGAGTCCAGACTCACAAGGACAAATGGCATCACCTATGCCTCTGTGGCTCTTGCCACCAGCAAAGCCCACGTGAAGTTTGATCCTGAGATTATCGGTCCACGGGATATTGTCCGAATTATTGAGGTAAGTGGTTCGTTAGAGCACGTTACACAGACTCCTGTGATGTTGTGTGTCACCTGTACTTCCATCTAAAAAACGTGCCCATCTTTTTAAAACCAGTGATTGATAAAGGAAAAGGTCACCTAGCCCACCCTTCAAGTTTTCCCAGGGAAGGAAAGGTGAGTCATTTTAAAATAAACTGAAATTAAGTAAATGTCACGTAATCTGAGGGTGGAAAATCCGTGAATGGGAAAGAAAAGGAAATTATTGTTTTAATTGCAGATATTCCTTGAGAAACATCAATATCAGCAGGATATGTGGCACATTTCATTACCTAGTTGTAACTGTAAATATTATTCATGTCTGTACCAAGTATCTACAGACCAAAGGATGATTGGTAAGGAGAGGACTTACTGCATTTTACCACTATGCTGGGCCTGCTTGACGATGGGAGAGTTCATTTCTGGATTGGAAAATCAATTAGAAGAGTTTTCACACACTTCCTCCCTCTGTTCCCTCCCTCGCTTTGTCCTCGGACACTCCTCATTTCCTTTATAAGGTCTGTTTCTAGCAACCGTAAAAGGATAAGCCTTAGTGGTGATCTGATGGGTTAAGACAGTCCGAATCGAACAAGATGAACTCATCACACCTGAGGGTCAGGATAAACGCAGTTCAGCAGGAAGTACTAACGCAGTGAAACCTCTTGTATCAGCCTTGATGTTGTCTTTCATTTTTCTCTTGGTGTTGTGTGTGCTTAAGAGAGATGTCGTCTGTTATATGGCTCAGCAGGGTTCCTTGACGTGCGTTAATAAGTAGGCTGCTGCTACTAGAACCCCGTCTTCCAGGCAGACAGCGGAGCTTCTCTAGCAGATGGGGAGAGATTCTCCAGAGAGGTTAAGTGACTCCACTTGCTGGTATCCAGCTCAAGGCTGCAGGACCGGCCCTCAAACCCAGACCACACAGTTCCAAGCTCAGCAGCCTTTCGGTTTTTGCCCCAGCACAGGTCTTACAGATCAGTATTGGG
>PISX010005847.1:0-47147 GCA_004024625.1 Mellivora capensis | reverse complement strand
CCTGCGACTCTGCTGCCTCTTTCCCTAATGTAATTAGGCTGGTGTTCATTATAAGAGGATTTGTCTTTAGATGGTCTTAGATGCTCTTTCTCCAATTGTGACTTTTAATTTTCATTTTAATCATCAGAGTCCCAGGGCCCCTCTTTGTGTTGTGCTGACCCGCAGGACATTTCCTGGCAGCATTTCCTGTGTTATTTCATAAAGGGGTCAGATAGGATAAGGTGAAGAGGGGCAGGGAGCAAGGCGGTGAAAGAAGTGCTGACGTCACTCCCTGAAAAGAGCCAGCGGATTGCCGGGCAGTGCCCGTCTGGCTTCAGGGGAAGCGAGGCCTACAGAGGCTGAAGGAGCCTGGGTCTGCTGTCTGGGGACAGGCCAGGGTGGGGAGCCCCGAAACCTGTCCCCTGAGCACCGGGCCTTGCTCTTCCAGTAGCTCGATGGCTCTGGTCTTCAGTTTCCTCAGGCAGGAAATGACAGCGCCTGACCCGACCACTCCCTAGGTGGGGTTCCTCACACAAAATTTCTGTGTGTGTAAATTCATCATGGATCAGCCTCGGGGCATGTTGAAGTTTCTCCCAGAACCTGCTGCCTTTTCCCACAGAAGGACCAGGAGTCCCCGTCTGAGGCCATTCCCTTGGGGATGATACTGTCTGTGAGCAGAGATGGTGCTGGGCCTCTGACAGGACTTGTAGTGTGATTTGGGTACAGAAGTCATGAGCAGAAAAACCCATAGTCTTTTGAGGCAATATTTGATTAACTTTCTAATTTCCAAAGATGTAAAATGCTTTCTACCAATGCATGTTTAACCAAGTGCTTTCCTCCTTGTTTCTCACTTCTCTTTTTTTAATAATAAGGAAATCGGCTTTCATGCTTCCCCGGCCCAGAGAAACCCCAGCGCGCATCACTTGGACCACAAGGTGGAAATAAAGCAGTAGGTAGAACAGAAAAGACACACTGGAGCTCTTGACCAAGTGTCCCCCCGTCCCCAGGCCTGCCTCATTCTATCCTCATGGGTGTCCCTGCTGTCCTGGCTTCCCACGGCACCCTATGATGTTAACCCTCTAAGACAATGCTGTCCAACAGAACTTTCTGCGATGACAGAAATGTTCTATACCCATTCTGCCCAGGGTGGTGGCCACAGGCTACAGAGTAGTTAGTATGACTAAGGAACTGAATTTTTTATTTCATTTAATCTTAACTGATTTTAATTTAAATCACCACTTATGGCTGGTGGCTAACTTAAGTTGGGAGGAAGGGAGTGGATTTTTTTCTTTCACAGCAGAGTATTTTAAGACTTTGTTTGAATGGGTTCTAGAAGTAGGGTCTGAGGGCAGGAACTACGGCCATGGGAAAGAACATGGCCTGAGAACAGGCTGCCTGAGTTCATTCGTTGTTGTAGACGTTCACTTACTCGATCAACAAGCACAAGGGTGCTGTTGTAGGCAGGGCACTATGTCAGGTGCTAAGGATGAATAAGATACCGTCCTGGCCTTGGAGGGGCCCTAGCTGGGCTGGGAAAGAGTAGATGAGCAGTGGATCGAGTGGGTTCAGGGGAGTCCAGAAAGCCAGCCAGCAGGGGACGCATGATCTGAGCCTTGAAGAGTGAGTGGAAGTTTGCCAGGCTGTGGGGGTGGGGGTTGACTTGAGGGTCTTCTAGGGGCATGGAGACAGGGGTCTTCAGGGACTCCTGTGACTGCTGTGGTCAGCATGCCTGGAGCAGGGAAGGACTGACAGGAGAGGCACCTGGAAGGCGAGCGAGGGGTTAATCCTCGGGGTCCTGGGGGACAGGCTGAGAGTCTAAGACTTCGGTCTTGTGGGCCCGTGGTTTGCAGACCGGAGTGGAGGTGTGCTAGGGCTTCCACAACGCGTGGTGGGAATGTCACAAATGCTGACATGAGACCACGGCTTCCCCTGCGACCCCCACGTCAGACTTCGGTGTTCACCAAGATGGCTTTGCAGTTCTCACTGACTATGTTACATAATAGTTTAAAATCAAATGTAGAAGTAAGTTCGGGCTAATAAAATTTTGTTTTTATCTGTTTTTTTCTTGGGAGGCTGTATGAAATGTTATTTTGAAAGAAGAGCAGCAGGCAACCATGTGGGCTGGGGTGTTCCCCTTCTTTGGGGCTGGGTTCTCAGTTCTGGGCCTCAGTCCCCACCCCTACCCCCAACGGATTAGAGGTGGCGGGTCAGCCTCAGGCGGGCAGGGTGTCTGTGTATCTCTGGATCATCCCCGAGAAGTGTAAACCCATAGGTGCTTTCTCAGGTGGCTGGGTGTCAGGGAGGGAGCCTTCCCCTTGTTCCACACCCCTGGTGGTCTGTCCCAGACATGTGACAAAAGCAAGTCTGACACTGAGGCCCCAGGAGGAGGCCAGCCCACAATCCAGGGGACAGATCCTACCTAACAGGCTGGTGTCACTGCTTTGCTTTGCAGGTGGAGGAAGTCTTTCCTGTGCAGCCTGGTGTTCGGCATCCCCGTCATGGGTCTCATGCTCTACATGCTGGTGCCCAGCCACGGGTCCCACGAGGCCATGGTCCTGGACCGCAACATCATTCCGGGACTGTCCATCCTCAATCTCATCTTCTTTATCTTGTGTACCTTTGTCCAGGTGCCTATCGGGGGGGCCAACCTCTGCCCTCCGCGCCAGACACAGCCCTTCGGTGCAGCTCTACTACAGCTGCCCTGCGGGGGCTCTTTTTCTGTCTTACAACTCTTGAGGGGCAGGGCGCGGGTGGGCATAAAAGGACCTGGTCTCACCATCACTTTCACGGTCGTAGGTGATCAGACTCTCCCTGTATAACAAGCCCTGAGCTGGGCCCCCTGGAACTTCCACTCCAGGGCTGGTAGGAGGGAGCTAGCTGTGTTGCTGGTGGGAAGTGTGCCCTCTGCCTGCTTTAGAATAGAAAATAAAACTCCTGCCTCAACGATAGAATGTTTAGTTTAAGACTATCTGAGGGCAATTATTATAGCCTGAACTTGCTTTTTCCTGTATTTTCTTTTTTTTTTTTAAGATTTTATTTATTCATTTGACAGAGATCACAGTAGACAGAGAGGCAGTCAGAGAGAGAGGGGGAAACAGGCTCCCTACTGAGCAGAGAGCCTGATGCGGGACTCGATCCCAGGACCCCGAGATCATGACCTGAGCCAAAGGCAGCGGCTTAACCCGCCTGCCCCTGTATTTTCTTTTTAAATACAATTGTGATGTATATTTGTTGTAGGCAGTTCAAACCTTGCTGAACTAGAAGAAGCAAAGGGGAAGATATTCCTTGATCTTCCTTGGAATCACACCCAGCCTCCAGCCCAGTCCTAGTCCCTGGGGTTGTTACTAGTTGGACATGCATGTTCACGGATCCTTATCTATGTAGAGAAAATACATGTTTGCTTATATATGTGGGTGTGTGTGCATGTTCACACAATACAGACACATGGGCTTTTTATTTTTAAACTGGAATAGGATCATACTAGATAAATTGATTTATAACCAGCTTTTTCACTTAACCGTGTATTACGGGCATCTTTCATGCCAGTGGTTTGTAGATCTAGCACATTCTTTCTCAGGACTACAGAGTCCTGTCCACACTATAAATGAACCATGACTTATGTCCCCATGGCCCCCTCGCCCTGTTGATGGACATCCGTTCAGGTTGACCCTGAATGGATCAAGACCTTGGCCCTCCATTCCTGTGAGTGGCTAAGAATCAGGAAATGCATTGCCTCCATGTCCCTTGCTGAGGAAGAAGTCATGTCTGAGCGTTTGCAGGCCGAGGGGCCTCTGGGCGTCTGGTCGCTCCTCAGACTCCAGGCCTCCTTGAGCAGCTGTTGCTTCTTCCGCTGTCTTTCAGCTCCTCGGCGGGTGGTACTTCTACGTCCAGGCCTACAGGTCTCTGAAGCACGGGACGGCCAACATGGACGTGCTCATCGTGCTGGCCACCACCATCGCCTACACCTACTCGCTCGTCATCCTAGTGGTGGCCATAGCCGAGAAGGCAGAGAGGAGCCCCGTGACCTTCTTCGACACCCCCCCCATGCTCTTTGTGTTCATTGCCCTGGGGCGGTGGCTAGAACACGTGGCAAAGGTAACTGTAGCTTCAGGTGAAAAAAGAACTGTTTCTTCAGTAACGTAAATCTTAATTCATCCAAGCACCTTGTTTAGAATTACTAATTACACACAGTCTAGAGAAAGACGTCACGAAATGTGAAACCTACTATAATTAGGTGTTCTGATCACTAATCTCCAAACTGGTTGCTACTTCCGGAATCCCAGCTAATCTGGTTAATTACTGAAACCTTTGCTCAGGCACATTGTATAACAGAAAGAACCCTGGATGGCAGGGCAGCACTCACACCACCTCTTTGTATGGAACTGACTGTGTGGCTTGTTAGTCTACGAAGCCACGCATCCATCTGAGGGTCATGCCATTTTTAACACCCTGCATTATACCCACATTTTAACCTATTCTGTAGAAGAGTGGGATTGTAGCTCTAAAAGAAATTAGATTGAACCTTAAAAAAAAAAAAAAGCAGTTAATGGGCAGACTGGTTTTGTATTTTCGGCTGAAATGTAATTCATAGAACTTTATGACATTGTGCATTTGGTGTGGTGGTGACGTGGCTGCGTGTCGATGGCAGTGACATCTCTCCTGGAGCACTGCACGCCCTCATGTGCGCTGTGGCTGTGTTCAGGGCCAGCCTCTTTCTGCAGGGGCTTTCTGTAACACCTGCCTAGCGAGTGTTGGTCTGGCTTTGCACGGGTTGCTTAGGGTAGATCTCGTTTTCCATTCTAATTATTTCCTAGAGCAAAACCTCAGAAGCCCTTGCCAAACTCATGTCTCTCCAAGCCACAGAAGCCACCGTTGTGACCCTTGGTGAGGACAACTTGATTGTCAGGTGAGTTCTCTTCAGAGTTTTTAACCAATTGATATTAATCTCAAAACACCCTTCATGTTCGCAACATTCCACTAGACCTCGTAGGGGCAGGTAAAGGCTTGTATGGTCAGATCTGCCCTTTCGATCCAGGTAGTTAACAGGGCATTTGCAGACTACGACATAGGCAACAACTCAGGGTGGCGTGTGTGAGTAGGCTACATGACAAACGGGGGGCCTCGGTGACTAGTGTTCCTGGATAGAGAAGGGGAAGGCTAGAGGTGGTCAGGGAGAGCTTCTAAGAGCACGGACGACGTGCTGGGCCTTCCTTGCAAGATCTGGAGGATCCACACAGGCTGGGAGGTAGGGTTTCAGCTTGCCAAAAATACAAGTGGGAGAAGTACTTCTCTTCTTCATAAAGTTGGCAGATATTAAAAATAATAATCATTATTATCATTACTGCTGGAACTTACATAGCATTTGCTGTCTGCCAGACACTATTTTAACCTATTTGTATTAAATCTAATTTAAAGAAAAAACTGTAGGAGGAAAGGACTGTTCCTAGCCGTGTTTTGCAGATGAGGAGACTGATGATCAGAAAAGCTAAGCAACCTACCCAGCGTCACAGGGGTGCTAAGTGCTGGGATGGGCCCTAAGCCAGGCTCTGGACTCCACAGAGTCCACGCTCTTAACCGGTCCACATACTGACGCTTATGGTGTGTAAATAATACGGACATTTGCACAACTTAAGGCTTCTGTACTTCCCTGGTCAGCCTCGTTTTCATATTCTAGGGAGTGCTTATTTCAAACCTTCTTCACATTCCTGAACTCTCTCTCCGGCCCCACCACTTTCCCCTTTGACCCGTGACCTCACTCTGACTGCTGAAACTGGAAGCTCCGAGGTGGGAAATCCATCAGTTCCGTGTCCCTCAGCCTGCAACGCTCACCCTCCCCACTGCACGTTCCCTTCCTCCCACCCCAGGGAAAGAGGTCTCTGCTCTGGTTCTCTGTTCGGGAACCTCCCTCTGTCAGTTTCTCCTTGACCTTCAGGGTGGCCCTCTTTGATGATTCCAGCCATCCAGTATGACGTACAGTCTAGACTCCTGTTGTCAAAGCTGTCCCCACCATACTTGCCCGTTCTTTACGCTGTTGCCAGTGTGGGTCCATGAATGTGTCCCACAGAGATGGCCCTCAGAGGCTGAGAGCCCCCCACCCTGCTTTCCAGGGGGGCACTCGGTGAGCCTGTGTGTGAATGAGGCACTGGCCGACCACAGCATGGAGGCACTGGTTTTTGTCTGGGTGCTAGCTTTTAAATCCTGGGCAGAATTATGATTTGAGAACTTACCATGTATCAGTCCCACTGGCCAGTACTTCGTGTAAACTACCTAATTTCACTGGTTAACTACCCTGTGAGGTAGGTGCTTCCACCATCGCGGTGTCTTTAGGAAGAACCCGAAGCCCATGGGGTGGAGTGACTACCCCGGAGCCTGGGGCAGGTGAGTGGCGGAGCTGGGACAGGCTCCTTCTTGGCCACCTGCTCCCTGTCTTCCAGGAAGGAAGACCCTGTGTGACTGAGCAGCTGGCATGTGTGGGCCCCCACACACACTCGACTGTTTGGGGGGGTCCGGCAGCATTTGCATAACTTGGCTGGTTTTTTTCCGCTTATAAATTAACGACATGAGAGTTTCTGAGACATGGAAGTGTTCAGATGGGGAGCAAAGCCGTGACAGCTGTGTTTCCTCACTGCCTTTTGTTTTGAGCACTGGTGGCACTCACACGGACTGCTCTGTTGATTGGGCTATGAGGACATGAGCATCCTTGCCAGAAGGCAAAAGCTGTGTGAATGCAAGGACGGCAGGGTTACCCCAGCCACAGCTCAGTTCTTTACCAAAGACTGAGGTTCGCTTTTGTTGCTGTGGACACTCATGGGCCAGACTCCTATCTTCATCATGTGGTGGCGCCATTTTCTAAGTTAGGGGCCAGAAGACCAGGGTTCCTTCTGGCCTTGTGGTAGACGGGCTGTGTGCAGGAGCAGGTCAGTTAAGGCCTGTGAGGCACGGTTCCTGTCTGTCAGACTAGGGTGGTGGTTCCCACCCCAACTTCCTGACCGTGTGCTCCAGGCTGCTGGGAGGTGACGGGCCCGTGGTCACACTCTGATGTCCCAGGGCCAGGGCCACACACTGTTCCACTGAGGAGCTTGACTTTCTATAAGAGGAGCTGCGCTCGTGCCAGGGCCCCCGAGTCAGCCTCCGCCTTCTCTGGGCCTTGCCACACTGGGCCTTTGCAGCGCCATTGGAAGGCCACCAGAGTTTCCTGCCTCAGCTATTTCCTTTCAGCGAGACTTGGGCCTGTCCCTCTGCCAGGGACACCTGTCTGTCCCAAGTCTTGGGTGATGGGAGGGTCTGTGATCAGTCTGACACGTGGTCACCTCTGGTAACCCCTGCCCCTTCCTGTTGTCACCGCTCTGTCTCCTACAGCACTGCCACAGGGTCTTCCTTGGCCTTCTGTGGGAATAAATATCTTCCCGCATTCAAACCAGGGATCTCTTGGGAGCACAGCTCTGCTGGTATTCCTCTGTAGCTGGAGCTCCGTCTGCAGCGTCCTGCTGTCCTTAGGATGAAGTCTGTGTGCACATGTGAGACTCGGCGTCCACCCCACCCCGCAACCTCTTGGCCTCAGCCTCCTGTGCCACCACACCTCCATCTTGTCCAGGCCACACCCCCCTGGCAGCTCCCAGAGGAGGCTCTCGGGTCTCACCTCACACTTTCTTCTTCCCTTCTGCCTGGCTGCTTGTCCTTCAGGGCTCAACTTGGGGAGTGGCGGGGGGGGTGTGTGTGGTGGGGAACGTCATCCAAAACCCTTTCCTGTCCCCAGACCTGCTTGGCTGTTGCTCCGCTCGCCCTGGGACACCCACATGGCCGGTGCTCAGATTACTAGCTGAATGAATGCAAGGACTATGAAATGTTAAATCACCCCCTGTTTGTGGGGGTGACATTCAAGAGCCTACACGACCTGGTCCCCAGTCTGCTGCATTGAAGTCTCCTGTGGTAGTGGGGAAAGCAGAGTTATACAGTTTGTCTAGGTGCTGGCTGTTCTGAGCTTTTGTCTTTTTACTTTGTGTTAGATGAGGAGGGAGAGGAAGGAGCGAGGAGACGGGTGTGGTAGACAGACTCCTGGCAGAAGCTCTTGAAGCAGAAGGAATGCCAGGGAAATCCCTAGCTCTCAATTAAGTGTGTTCCTGCACCTTGGAGTTTTGGGGAGATGCAAGCTTCTGAAGAAGAAATGCTGGGAATTCTCTGGAAGGAGCCACCTTGACCCCCATCAAGTGCTTTTCACCTTAAATTAAGTTGTTTGGACTTAGAATGTTATGGTCAATTCAGATCGAAGGGAAATTCAACTTTTGATTAAGCAGAGGTTGGCATTACTAAAGGTGTCTTTGAAGGGCACCCAGTTGGACATGGGTGCCAATTTCTTGAAGCATCTCCATAGAAGCAAACCTTCTAAAGCTCAGTCGTTCGGTTATGTGGGGGGGAGGAGGTTCTGCTTTTAGCTCCTGATGCCCCTTCACAAGTGAGCAGATGCTCCTTCTCCCGACAAGGCGTGTCTTGCCAAGTGAGGACCTGGTGTGATGGGAAACTCTTCCAGGTCACGTAGGCAGGACTCAGAGGGCAGGGCCTGGGCGTCCCCATCACTGGGGGAGACACTAAGAAGCACCAAAGAACATTCTCAGATTATGGAGACTCCTCCTCTCCTCTTCCTTGCCGGCCTACCCAGGCCCCAAACAGATTTCCTCATACCTACTCCCCGCACTCAAGACCTCAGGGTGGGGGCGCCTGGGTGGCTCAGTGGGTTAAGCCTCTGCCTTCCGCTCAGGTCATGATCTCAGGGTCCTGGGATCGAGCCCCCGCATCGGGCTCTCTGCTCAGCAGGGAGCCTGCTTCCTTCTCTTTCTCTCTCTGCCTGCCTCTCTGCCTACTTGTGATCTCTGTCTATTAAATAAATAAAAATCTTAAAAAAAAAAAAAGAACTCAGGGTGCCCCTTCTTTTCCTAACCCGTTTATTGTATTGTGGCCATTACTGGACTTACATACATGAGTCTGCTTGTGGCTTCTGGGCTGTCAGCATCTTGAGAGAAAGGCTCCATTTTGTCCCGTGCATATCCCAGTCCAGCACAGGGCCTGCTCCACAGAGACCCGTCACTAGGGAAAACGTCCATTAAGTGAAGTTCCCTGGCTGCTCACCGTATGCCAGGCACTGTACTAAGTACTGAACATGCATCATCTCAGTTAATCCTGGAACAAAATCCCTGTTGGAGAAAGGAGGACCCTGTGGCTTTGTATCAGGATTTGACCCTGATGGCACCAGTGCCCTGTGACTTACCGTGGCCTAGCAAGGACTCTGAGCTCCCAAGGTCAGGGCCGTGTCTGCTTTGCTCCCCACTGTGTCCCTGGCACCTGGCCCACACGGGCTCCCATGGTGCTGAGCCTGTATTTCTGTGCACTGGCCCGAGCTGTGCGCGCTCACAGCCTTGCAGGGAGAGGGCGGCATGGGGCGCCAAGATGGACCTCTGGGTACAGACACACTCTTGAATCTTCGTTTTGCAAGGATCCTCCTGCACAGTTTTTTAAAAAAGGATACTTTGATGGAAATATTTACTATCTCTGCACATTTTGGTTCCCAAGTTTTATACATTTATCCAGCAATGTTTAAAGAAATGGGCGTGTGGATTCAGTTCCGTGCCTTTCTAAGAAATCTTTAAGTTTTTGCTCTACTGGGAGGGAATATCGCTTTAGGGAAGAGTCGGTGAGAAAAAAACGTACAAATCGACTAGCCTGGTACGTACACTCAGTAAAGGTCTGTTTTACCTTCTCAGGTGGCTAAGGCAGCTCATTGTCCATTTTTCTCTGTGGAAGTTTGAGTGTAGTCCTTGTAGAATGAAGGGAATGTTAATATAACCTCAGCGCCTGCTTATCTGCCTTTGGCACTGTTTGTGAGGCACTGTTATATGGGTGACCCTTGAACAATGGTGGGGTCCAGGGGCGCGGACCCAGGGCAGAGTCGGAAATCCAAGTGTAACCTCTGACTCCCAAAAACTTGACTAATAAGCTACTGTTGACTCAAAGCCTTATTGATCATGTAAACAGTGGGTTAGTAACCGATTTTGTATGATACTGTATACTGTGTTCTTAGAATAAAGTAAGCAAGAGAAAAGAAACTGTCAGGAAAATCAGAAGGGAGAGAAAACATATTTGTATTTCTGTATTGTATTTATTAAAAACCTGCCTGTACCCACAAGGTGCAAACCCGGTTGTTCAAGGGTCGGCTGTATCCAGGGACGTGTTTTTAGCCCCTGTGGTGGTTCCCTGGTAGGGAACTCCGGCTGGCTGTCTCGCTCTCCCTGCCCTTCCCTCCCCTCGCCCACCACGTGTCTGTCTGTCTCAGGTCGACCCCGCCCCTTGCCCCCCAGCATCCAGTCTTTATATACCTATGGCTCCCGTGTTCCTGTCTGACCCCACGCCCTCTTCTGCCGAAGCACAACTTCCCGCAAAAGCATCCCGAGCTGCTGTCCTGGCTCCACAGGCTCTCGTCCGCCCCCCCACTGAGTGGCTACCCTCCACCGGCTCCTAAAACTGTCCTCCCACCCAAGCAGACTACTTCCATGTACCCCAACCCAACTGTTGCCAGGTTTGCCTTCGTTCTGGCCTCTCACCAGCCTTCCCTCAGGCCCCCAGTCTCTCCATGAAAACTTTCTGTTGGTTTTCTTTTTGATGCACGTGTGGCTGACCTTCACAGAGGTACAACGCACAAGTGCAGAGTGTGATTAAGTTTGCATATCTGGCGGCTGGACTGGGACGCCTTCTCCCCCACCTTGCAGGCCTCCCCGCCCCATCTACCTTGGCGCAGCGGGCCAACCCCAGGGCTTAGTTCTAGATGCCTTGTCTTTCCCACTTGCCCACCCAGGTGAGCTGGCACCATTTCCTGGCTGTAAACAATGTCTGTATTTGGACAGCTCCCGGATCTTCCTCTCAGCTCAAGTCCCATTTTCTACTTCCTGTTTGACATTTTCCCTGGAAGTCGCATAGGCTTCCCAGACCCCACATGTCAACATGAAGGTCTTCATTTTGTCTCTTCTCCTTCTCTTCTCTCGCCCTCCCTCAGCTGCTTCTGCACACTTGCCTCCATCTCAGTAACAGAACTTAGAGCTCCTCCTTGATTCTCTTATTTCCGCATTTAGCCTTTGCTGTCTTTTGCTTGGGAGGCTGCCACAGCCCACCTCTTCTCCTGGCTTCTATTATTGTCCCTGCTGCCTGCTCTCACGCAACAGCCAGAGAGATGACTTGAAAATGTGAATCAAATTATGTCACTTCCCAGTAAAAACCTTACATCCAAAGCCCGTACTGTACTGTGCTCCGCACGTCCCGACAGGACCTGGACTGCTTGCCTCACTTCCTGCTTCTCTTCCTGCTTCTCAACGTCACCCTTCCTGCCTGCCTTAAGGCCTTTGCATTAGTTGGGTTTTTCCCCTTGAACTTTCTTTTGCCTATATGTTTGGTCCCTCTTCCCTCTTACCATCCAGGTCTCAGCTCATCTTCCAAGTGAACTCTCCTCCCCTGCAAAACAAACAAACAAACAAAACTTCTGGTCATATTATTTGCATCCTAATGCTTATTTAATACCTGGGGCTGTCTTGTTATGTGTTTCTCCTGCAGAATTAGTCTTCCTGAGGATAGAGACTTGGCTGTCCTGTTCCCAGCTATACTGCCAGTGCCAAATACAGTGCCTGTCTCTTAGTATTTGCACAGTAAATATTGGCTCGATCGGAACATGAACAGATAAAATGAATACTGCTACTTGGTGTAAAGCAAGGAGTGGGCACCTGAGCTGGGCGGCCGACCTGGAGGGCTGAGCTCCGGCTCGTTGCTGTGCATGTAACCTGTATGGCTTTGTTGCAGGGAGGAGCAGGTGCCCATGGAGCTGGTGCAGCGGGGCGACATCATCAAGGTTGTCCCCGGGGGGAAGTTCCCAGTGGATGGGAAAATCCTGGAAGGCAACACCATGGTGGATGAGTCCCTCATCACAGGTGAGGCGGCTCGTCTCCTCTTCCCTGTGGGCGGGGATCTCGGGAGTTGCGGGGTCACATGAACGCTGAACGGGGGCTGAGGGTGTGAAGGTCGACGTCTTTCCCCACCTCCAGGAGAAGCCATGCCTGTCACGAAGAAACCCGGAAGCATAGTGATTGCTGGGTCTATAAATGCACATGGCTCTGTACTCGTTAATGCCACTCATGTGGGCAATGACACCACGTTGGCTCAGATCGTGAAATTGGTAGAAGAGGCTCAGATGTCAAAGGTAATGAAGAGAGTTAAAAAATAACCTAATGTCAGCTTCCTCCTTTTAGAAGTTATTGCTAGAGTTTCGTAGATTCAGGCAGATTTTGTTGAGTAGGGAGTGATTAGTAAGCATGTTAATGCCGGGCCTTAGAACTCCAGTGCTCACCCGTGCCTGTGGGGATGTATTTCTTTGTGGATTGTAATTTCCCATGGTCTTGGTGTTTTATTTTCATAGGCACCCATTCAGCAACTGGCTGACCGGTTTAGTGGGTATTTTGTCCCATTTATCATCATCATTTCAACGCTGACGTTGGTGGTATGGATTATAATCGGTTTTATCGATTTTGGTGTTGTTCAGAAATACTTTCCCGTAAGTTGAATGCTTTGGGCAGTATGGTTGCTATGTTTTAAATAATCTCTTGCCATTAATCCTATTCTCTTATATCTTAGATTCATTGGGCTTTAATTACCCATTACATTTATTTTCTTCACTTATTGGCAGCAAAATCTTAGCCAAGATAGCATGATCACTCTATTTCTGCAAATTTTTTTTTAAAGATACCATTTGCCTTCTAGTTAAATAATTTCCCAGACACCAGTTAGCTCTCAGTTGTCATGCCTATAATAACATTTAGATAATGTGACCTTGGCCATTTCTGGGGTCATGAGGCACATATCATAGGTCACTTCACAATTTTGATGGCATGATAATATCATTTTAACAGATTTTAAGAAAATTTGTTTTTTGCTCTCTATGTCTGATAGTACCACCTTCAACCTTGCAGCTCCCCGGGCAATGCTAATAGCTTTTTAATAATAAATATTTATTAAACATACATGAGACAATGGAATATACTTTCTTGAGTTAAAAAGTAGATGATGGGGGCACCTGGGTGGCTCAGTGGATTGAGCCTCCGTCTTCGGCTCAGGTCATGGTCTCAGGGTCCTGGGATCGGGCCCCGCATTGGGCTCTCTGCTCACAGGGAGCCTGCTTCCCTCTCTCTCTCTCTGCCTGCCTCTCTGCCTGCTTGTGATCTCTCTCTCTCTGTCAAATAAATAAAATCTTAAAAAAAAAAAAGTAGATGATTGCTCTCTTAGAAAATACTATGTTGTCAAACTTCCAAAAAAGTGGACAGTCCCCAAAAAAACCTTTTCCGCTCGAGAATTAAGAACTCTATACAACAGTAATTCTCAAAAGGGAGTAATTTTATTGTCCTGGGAGACATTTGACAATGTCTGGAGGTATTTGGTTGTCATGACTGGGGAGGGAATGCTGCTGATACCTAGTGGGTAGAGATCGAGGGTGCTGCCAGACATCCTACCAGGCCAAGGACAGCCCCCCACAACCACAAGTCCTCTCTCCCCAAATGTCAGTAGTGCTGAACTTGAGAAACCTTGATGTGCATCAACGGGGAATGGCCCGCTTGGAGTCGTATTTGACAGCTGCCCAATGAGTGGAACAGTGTTTTATCTATGGCTTAAAGTATCTCCTACTTAGCCAGATCGAATGCCTCTTTTACCTTAGAGCCATAGAATAAGAAACTGTAAATGCAGAATGGATAATTTTTTTCTTAAAAAAAAATGTCTACCCTAATTAAAGGCATATCTGAAATTCTTGAGGTGCATGTCATTTACTAAGATGTCATCTTCTCTCTCGAATGTCCTATCCTAAAATGAAAAATGTCTTAGTTGAACTCTTGACATCTAAGGAGACCTCAGTGCTTTGAAGAGTAACCTAGGACTATATTCCTAGAATTTGCCAGTGGCTATTATGGCACCTGATTCCCTTCAATTCCTGCTTTTGTGGGAGAACAGCTCATTGGCATGTGGCTGTGGGAAAAGTCATTCCTAAACAGGTTGGAGTATGGGGCTTTCTGCTGTTCCCTGCCTTTCCATCTTACTTTGGCTTCTTCTGTTTTTATCTGCAACATCAGGGAGGATGCTGGCAAAGGAGGGACTGCATGTTCCTTTAAGGTATTATCACCCTTGCTGTCTAAGTCATTTGTAGGGAGAGGTTCATGTCACCCCCTAGAAGTCCACCCATCCCATCAGAATGCCCAATGTTTTTTTTTTGATGAGAATTACTGGAGTTTTGGGGGTTTTTTTGAAATCACATCATCTTTATCTCAAAAAATTCCATGTCTTAAACACAGTGTCCCTCTATCCAAATCCAACTGTTTCTAATCAAAGTGAAATGACCCTTTAATAATACACCTTATCTTAGAGTTCTGCCTTTCAAAATCAAGGAATCAAGTGTAGGTGGAAGCTAAAGAGGTTGTGGTCTGTATCCTTGATTTCGAAAACACACTGTGATGAAAGTGAATTCAGTGTCTCCTGATTGTGCTGCAGAGACACCTGCCATTTTGCAAAATAAGCCAACATAATGCAAAATGTCAGAATGCAAATGGTAATGCCTATATGTGTCGCCAGGTAACTGGAAAGGAGACCCATATTTTATTTGTTTTGGGTTTACAAAGAAAACAATAGCGGAAAAAAATAGTAGAAAATAAAGATGGCTCCAAATTCCATCCCTAGGAATGATGATTTTTTGCACTCTGGGAAACCTCTTTCCAGTATTGTTGAAAGCTGTATAGAGATACAGGCAGGTAATTTTGCACTAATTCAGTCACAACACATGCCATTTTGTACTTGCTTTTTTTACTTAACAATGTTGCTGGGATCTTTCCATGTCAGCAAGTATAGGCATACACCATTGTTTCAACAATTGCATAAGATTTCTTTATGCACCTCATACCCTCAATTTAATTCACCAATTCCCTCTGGGGTGTGTCTAGTTTTTTTTTTTTAAATGCTGTGATAAGTATCTTTGTATATTTAGCCACTTGAATGATTATCACCTTAGGGTAGATTCCTTGGAGACCTATCATTTTTTAAAGTTTTCACAATAATGATAAAAATTATAATAATGTGTAATATTGTTAATATGTAATATTGATAATGTGATGGTTACAGTTTCTCAGGGGCTTCGCCCATGCCAGGTTTTGTATAATGTATATTTGTGTGTTTATGTGTATTTATATGTGTAGCAGCTCATTTAACCCTTACAACAACCAGCTGGGCGTGCTTGGTCCTATTGTGTCTATTCCGAACGTGAGGGAGCTGACACTCGCAGAGATGTGAGTCAGTGCCAGGGCCAGCATGGACGTACATGGTCCAGTTCTGGAGTCTGCGCTCCTTCCCCTAGCAGGGAGTTCTACACGACTCTCTTCCTCCCATCATGCCTCTCTTAGAGGAAAGCCTAGAGTGTCAATTTGGAAAACTGGGGTGGGAACCAGTAAGGTGAGCCACATGATAACACAGCACTGAAGCAGAGTGGACCCCACACATTCCCCAGACTCGCAGCTGCTTGTGCTGAGATGTGCTCATGCTGAAATGTTCTGTGATTGGAAGTCAGTGTGATTCCTCTTTTAACCCTCAGCCTGCCTTTATCTCTTTCCCCTTTTCAGACCCACAACAAGCATATCTCCCAGGTGGAGGTGATCATCCGGTTTGCGTTCCAGACGTCCATCACGGTGCTGTGCATCGCCTGCCCCTGTTCCCTGGGCCTGGCCACGCCCACGGCGGTCATGGTGGGCACTGGGGTGGCTGCCCAGAATGGCATCCTCATCAAAGGAGGCAAGCCTCTGGAGATGGCCCACAAGGTTGGCCCTTGCGCTCCTGGCTATCCTCTGAGGTGTCGCCTGGAATGACTCTGTAGCTGTTACTTTGTGATTTTTTATTTTTTTTTTTTTTTGGAAACTGAAGAAAGTAGTATCTGTTTACATTCTGTATTAAGAGAAAAACCTGGAAGAGGCTTGAGGGCAGCACTGTTAATTAAGTAAAAGGAAGCCCACAGGGGCTAGGAATGATAATAGCAGGAACAGCTAACAGCTGCAGGTTAAATAGGAATTGATTTAATCTCATTAACAACTCTTTGATGTAGGTGCTTATCATTCCCATTTCTCAGCGGAGGAAGCTCAGCAGGAGCTGAACCCAGAGAACAACAGGGAGCGGAGGAGGGATCTGAAGCACGGTGGGGGTGGGACTGGGTTACTTGTGGCTGCAGAATGCAAGGATGGACTAGAGGAGGCAAGGATTGTTGGAGGAAGAGCAGTTGTGTTGCAGAGACCATCACTCAGCACTGGGCCAAGCTGAGTGCTGTGGGCTAAGTGAGGGGGAGCCGTGCCTGTGGGACATTTGGACCACAGCAAACAGCTGGACTTCTGTAGGGTTTGGGGAGGTATGGAGCTCAGGGATGAGTGGGCTCTGGCCATGGACACAGGTACCAAATGGCAGAACCTAGACCCATGGGGACAAGTGCAAGTTGCCATTGACCAAGTGGGCCTGGTGGAGAAACTGGCTCTGGTGGTGGCTTGTTATTGTGGCTGGGGAACGCTCCCTCTTTCACTCTCGCTCTCTCTTTTTTTAAGATTTTATTTATTTATTTGAGAGCAAGGAGAAAGTGAGATAAAGCACAAGAAGTAGGGCGGGGGTAGAGGGAGAAGCAGGCTCCCCAGTGAGCAGGGAGCCTGATGCAGGGCTCGATCCCAGGACCCTGAGATCATGACCTGAGCTGAAGGCAGATGGTTAACAACTGAGCCACCCAGGCGCCCCTCCCTTCCTTTTTTGAACCTGGAGTGCGAGCTCCTTATTCGCAGTAGGCGTTTGCACTTAGGCCATAGAAACGCTGCGCACAGGGAGACGGGCAGACTGCCAGGGTCCTGACACAGGAAATCTGCATGGTGTCACTTTCCAGAAGATGGTGCCATGCCATGTCCTGTCAAATTAG
The DNA here is from genome assembly GCA_004024625.1 of Mellivora capensis. Classification (NCBI taxonomy): domain Eukaryota; kingdom Metazoa; phylum Chordata; class Mammalia; order Carnivora; family Mustelidae; genus Mellivora; species Mellivora capensis. Next base: position 30,166 of record PISX010005847.1, on the reverse strand, counting down.
AGTGACAGTTTCTTGCTCAGTAGTATGGTGAAGGTTAAGTCATAATGCAGACTGTTTTGGCCAGACAGAAAGGGGAACTGTGTCATGGGAGTGGTTGAAGCATGGGATTGATTGCAGAGGATGTGTTAATGTGAGTTATGAAGGGGTGTTGTTACCTGCTTGAGCTCGGTTAAATGGAGTTCTGCCCCAAGGTTGTGTGGGCTCTTAAAGTCCCTTCCATCTGCATTTGTGGTCACCAAGATGTGGTTGTTTTGGCAGGTAAAGACCGTGATGTTTGACAAAACTGGCACCATCACCCATGGGGTCCCCAAAGTCATGAGGGTCCTCCTGCTCGTGGATGTGGCCATGATGCCCCTCAGGAAGGTTCTTGCTGTGGTGGGGACTGCGGAGGCCAGCAGCGAGCACCCCTTGGGCGTGGCAGTCACCAAGTACTGTAAAGAGGTATGCAGACCTGGGCATTGCTAGTCTCGTCCCCCTCCCCCCCAACTGCAAACTCCCCCTTACTCTCCCCCTGACCCCAGCCTCCTTCTCCACTTCACTGTCTGGGCTGGAAGCCTCCAAGCGCCTTCCTCCTCACATGCCTCTTCTCCTGCTGCTTCTGTACCCTGGGTCAGCTGCCTTGCAGGAGGCCTCAGCTTGTGGGGTTTGGGAACCCCTCAGCAGGCCCCTGTGGAGCAGGTGGAGATGCAGCGCTCAGTGATGGGTCCCTTGTCCCATTTCCAGATCATCACAAAAGTGGTTGAGTGTTTCCCGTCACTTACAGAGCAGGTACTGAGCGTCTGGGCTTGGAACAACCAAAACAGCTGGGATGTGAGCCCCGCCCTCTGGGAGCTGACCTTCCAGTGGGAAGGGCGGGCGGCCAGCCGATCAGCCCAGTCCTTTATGAGTGCTTAGCGCAAAGGGGAATACAGAACTGGATGGGGGGTTAGGGTGAGGCGAGGAGAGAGCCCCTCGGCCGGGGATAGGGAAACGGAGAGGAGCCAGCAGAGGTGAGCCAAATGCCCGGTGGATTGTTGGCAGTTAATGGGGAAGCATTTGTCCTTTGACCTCGCCAGATGAAAGGTCCTGTTTCGTTTTGTTTTCAGTCTAAATATAGAAGCAGCAGGTTGTGCCAGAATATTGTCCTGAAAAATTTTAAATGGTCAGTGTTTTGTGAAGGGTCATTCAGACCGCCATTTCCCCCCTCTCTCTTGTGATGCTTCGGACAAATGTGCTCTGTCATCCCTTCTTTGCTGTGCGGTTAACCCCATGTGAAGCTCCTCATGCCTTTCTCCTGCCTCTCCCTCATCCCCCAGGGCTTGTAAATGGGCAGTGACCTCCTAATAGCCTCCAAGCAGCTTTGTTCCCGTTTGCCTGTTCCATCATTCTCATGAAATTATTTGCAGTGTAAAAGTAATATCTCTCCTCTTTTTGCACCCCCCACCCCAACCTCCGTTAATTTGAGGCATTTGCTGTGAACTGCTCTTCTCCTTTCTGGTGTGTCCCTTGTCCCGTGTCATGAGACAGCCATGAGGGAAGGAATTGCCGTTACTAGTTGATCTCCTCACCTGCCCCGTCCTGCTTTCCTCTCGGCTCCTGCTTGGTGCCGCTCTCTCTTGCCTCTACTCACCTCCCCTCTCTCCCTGGCTTCACAGGAATTGGGAACCGACTCCTTGGGATACTGCACAGACTTCCAAGCAGTGCCCGGCTGTGGAATCGGCTGCAAAGTCAGTAGTGTGGACGGCATCCTGGCCCACAGCGAGAGCCAGCAGAGCAGACAGGCGGCTCCCCCGAGCAAGGCTGGCAGCGCTCCCGAGGAAATAGGTATCCTGGGTCCTCGTCTCTCTGCCCAGCCTGCCATGGCCTGGGCCCGGCCGGGTCAGCTGGTGGCATGCCTAACCAGAGAGCACCAGGCCAGCACACCACCGTGGGGTCCCTGGCTGCGGACAAGGGTGGCTCCTGGCCGGGGCACCGCATGCCTCCCTCCCCCGGGAAGGCCTACTGTTTGTCCATGTTGTGTTTTCTGATACTTCTGAATCTTGGCGCTAATGGCAGACAGTAGTATATATACTGAAATTCGTGGAGTATTGCTTCTGTGACCCATAATCTCGAGTCTCCTTTTTTTTTTTTTTTTAAGATTTTTAAGATTTACGAAAGAGAAAGAGAGGATAAGCACAGAGGGAGAGTGGGAGAGGGAGAAGCAGGCTCCCCGCTAAACAGGGAACCCAATATGGGGCTCAATCCCAGGGCCCCAGGATCATGACCTGAGCCGAAGGCAGACCCTTGACTGACTGAGCCACTCAGGTGCCCCAAGTCTCCTCTTTCTTATCCCAAGTCAGTCTTGCTTCTCTAAGCTCCAGAGGGGACAGCTGGGAATTCTTATGCTCCTCCAGCCTCCCTCCTGTGCTGTAGAATCCCGATGGGATGGGTCACATTTACAGCGCTGGCAGCAGCAGGGAAGGCAGATGGAAGTGGTCTGCCCAAGCCAGGAAGGGGTACTGCTTGGAGCGACCGCTGCCTTTGAAAACAGTTTTTCTGATTCGGAGGGTAGCTTGCTAGCCATCAGGGTGAGAGTGGGGACGCCCTCCCGAACCAAAACGCCTAAATCTGGTGTTCTCTCTTAAGTGCTCTGGGGTCTTGTTAGAAGCCTTCTGCCACCTCCTAGCAATTCAGAACCTCAGCACAACCCTTCCATTTAGCTGCCAGGACTGATCCGTGAGGTGACTCCCAGGTTAGTGGCACACACAGTTAGAAAGTGACGGGGGAAAGACTCACCCGGCCTCTTAGGAGATACGGCTGTTAAACATCCACGGAAGTAGACAAGCTGTTTGCTGATGCACCCAGCTGCCCTTGTTGCTTCTAATCTTTGCAGAAGAGGAACCAGCAGGTACCGCCTAAAGGCAAATAAGGACACCACCAGATGTTTAATGTTTATAACATCTCTAACATGCAGTACACGCTGTCAGGACCTCTTAACACCCCTTTCGGCTCTACCCACCCACGTCCCACGTGGTAATTGCTCTACCTCCCTGTCCTTTAAGGGTGGTGTTCTGAGAGGTGCTCACTAGTTACAGTGGTTCAAAACAGCTCAATGCACTTTTTTGCTGTTAAAAGGACTCCATGGTTTTGAGTCCTTTCTCACAGCAAAATTGGACTATTTGGGAATAACCACAAACTCTTTGGAACAGATGTGACCTCCCAGACCTTCTCTGTGCTCATCGGGAACCGCGAATGGATGAGGCGCAACGGCCTAACCATTTCCAGCGACATCAGTGACGCGATGGCGAATCATGAGCTGAAAGGCCAGACGGCCGTGCTGGTGGCCATTGACGGTACTGCCCCCCTCGCCTTCTGCTCTGGACAGCGGAGTTTCTTAGAGTTCTCTGGCAAAAATGGGCTTTCTCCTTTTTCTCCCCCCAGTAAATCTTCCTCTCTGTTAATTTAAGTTCTGTGCCCCAAAAGAAGGCCTTGCCAGTTTCTCTCTTCCTTCTCAGGTGGAGGCCCGCTCTCGCTGTGCCCGTCCTGCCCCCCGAGAGTGAGGCGTCTTAGTCTTAGCCTCCTCGGTCTTAGAATCCTCCCCTGCCTTCACCTTCCCCGTCTGCTGCTGTCTGAGCCCGTGGTTCCGTCGCCCGCCTCTTCGTCGCTGCACGCGCAGCAGCGGCCTGTCATCCAGGGGGACACCCACAGGGTCCTAAGGAATGAGATTGCTGCCCCTCCATGGAGCTCCCCAAGATCACATGTGTCTGGGCCTTTACGCCTCAGAGGACTGGAATCTTAACACTGTTAATGGCAGTTTCTGCTTATAGAAGTAAAACTGTGCCGATGAGCAACATAGATATCATTAATGCTTCGACGAAGTGTGTCCCCTCTCCCACTCTTTTTTCCTTCTTGCGCCGCCATGGCCTTTCCAATGTCCTTAAAACCCTATAGTCCCTTCAGCCCCTCAGATCAGAACCAGCTGTGCTGAAGGAGCCATGCCCGGTGTCACCCCACTCCCCTGAATCTGCTGTGCCACCCCTCGGTGCTCGAGTGCCTTCCTGCCTCACCAGCTGAAGATTCGTTCAGGCAGCCCCTCCCCCCGCCCCCCGCCCAGCACAAGAATGCTTTCTGGAGGGAGAGGAAGAGGAAGGACTGATTTTCTGTTTGGACATTCATCATTTCTCAGTAGCATTTATCATATTCGTTCTGTTTGTCATATAATAGCTAACATGTACCGAGTTATTATGAGCCAGGCACTCTGCAACGTAAGAGATGTCCCTTGTAGAAGATCGGGAAGATTCTGAGAGCTATACAAGAGAAAATGCAATGACTCCTTATCCTACCCCTCAGAGAGCCACTGGGAATGTTTCATATTCCTTCCAGACTTTTGTGTGCCTCTGTAAATGGAGGTCATTTTTAAAACACAAAATCAAAACCCGGCCGTGTTCTATAACTTGGCATTTTGTTTTTCACGTGTGACGTTGCGCTATGGAAACTGTTTCTGGTAGCAGAGCCTCCTTTGCCCCTTGGGCTGCCCAGGGCTTGCCCTTGTGGGCTGACCGAGGGTGTCGTCTTCAGGCGTGCTCTGCGCCATGATTGCCATCGCCGACGCAGTCAAGCAGGAGGCAGCCCTGGCTGTGCACACGCTGAAGAGCATGGGTGTGGACGTGGTTCTGATCACAGGGGACAACCGGAAGACGGCCAGAGCCATTGCCACCCAGGTGCGTGCCGGGGACCGGGGGCTGGACATCTTCCCCCTTTGAGGTTGCTCTGAAGCTCCCCGGAGCACTTTGAGGAAAAGTAGGAACACCAGGGCCTGCAGCACTCCACATTGCTTCTGGCCTTACCCCTCTCTGGTGCTCCTGCTCTGTTCCGAGCTGTGCAGCGCCCCACGGGGGGCCACCATGCTGCCGTTGCCAAGCGCACGTCCCTGGAGCCTGGATGTCTGAACCTGGGGCAGGCTGCTGCCCTGGAAAATGCAATTCCAACATTCTCTGTTTCTGTCTTTCCAATGGGACAAAAACAAAGATCATGGCTCGAGAGCTGAAATATACAGGTTCTGAGGGTTGGTGTTCAAGGAATGATTTATCCACTCAGCTCTTCCGCATGCCCGTGCGGCAGACAGACGGATAGACGTCTGGGTCCTGGCAGGTCTCCAGCAGCCCTCACTTCAGAGTGCGTGCGGTGAGGACAGCACCGCTGCACGCCTGTCCAACCCCGCGTACAGCAAGGACTCCCGCACCAATTCCCAAAGGCTATGCACCCTCCCCAAATGTGTGTATGCCGGATGCTTTTGAAAGTGAACTGCTTCTTACAAGGGAAGCAGTGGTACTTCTCCACATGGCCTTTCTCGCTAACGATGGACTTTGTTGAGTGGACTTTGTTGAGTACCATCTCCTCTCGGTTCAAACTCGTTTAGCTGTTCAGCAAGCACTTAACTAAGCCCCACCCACGTGACCCGCTCCAGAGAGGAGCAAAGAGGGTGGGCGCCTGCCCTCTGGCAGCTCTGTCTTTGGGGGAAGGGTGACCAGAGGCCAGGGTTGAACTGAGTGCTCACTTCTGCAACAGAAAAGTGCACTGGATGCGTGGGAGCTGCCAACTGATCCCAGAGTGGCAGGGGCTGGAGCCACCTTCCCAGGGGAGGAAATGCTTAAGTCAGGAGCAGTAGGATGAAGAAGACGGGGAGGGTGGGAGAAAGGGAAGCTGACATTTCCAGGACAGAGCAGGCAGCACTGGGCTGGAGAGCAACAGGAAGCTGACCGGGGCAGAATCCAGCGTGGGCTGGAGGCGGGCAGGACCAGTTCCTGAGGGGCCTTGAGGAGTGTGGATGTCATCCCAAGGGAAATGGGATCCACTGAGAATAACGTGACCAGCTGACCACTGTTTTGGAAAGACCAAAGATTGGGAGGTGGACAGGGAGACCAGCATGGGGCCTAAGGCCCCATGGAAGGGGGCACGGGGATGGCAGGCCCTGGGATCTAGGGTTTGGTGACTGACACCATTGCCTGGGCTTGGAGGCCAGAGGCAGTGGGGCCAGGATGCCTTGCAGGTTTCTGCTGCTGTTCACTATCCTTTGCCAACACCAGGTGTTGTCACGTATTTGGTTTTTTTCCTTTTAGGTTGGTATCAATAAAGTCTTTGCAGAGGTGCTGCCTTCTCACAAAGTGGCCAAGGTCCAGGAGCTCCAGAATGAAGGGAAGAAAGTTGCCATGGTAGGAGACGGGGTTAACGACTCGCCGGCCTTGGCCCAGGCCGATGTGGGCATTGCCATCGGGACGGGCACGGACGTCGCCATCGAGGCTGCTGACATTGTCCTCATCAGAGTGAGCTTGGCTGTATCTTCTTGTGCCCTGTTGTCCTGGTTATGGGAGCAAGGGAGGGCCTGGGGACAGAGCTCCTGACAGGCCGTGTGTTCCTCCTACAGAACGATTTACTCGATGTGGTGGCTAGCATTCACCTCTCCAAGAGGACCGTCTGGAGAATACACCTCAACCTGGTGCTGGCATTGATTTATAACCTGATCGGAATACCCATCGCGGCAGGTAGGGTGGCTCTCCACTGCTTGGTTACCTTTGACTCCAGCCAGAGGCCAGGAAGGCTTCTCTCTGCCCGCTGGGTTCCTGCCCAACTTAGCAAGTGGCCCACATTGCTGGGCAGCCAGCCGGCTGGCAGGGCAGAAGCATTTTAGAAAGAGTTGATATATTTTCCACTTTGTAAGTCTCTAAAGGGAAATGAAACCTGCTGAGAGGGTCCCTGGGATTCCCTGTTCCCTTGCAGTGCCCCCTGAAGCCCACGATGCCGCCTGTGGACTGTCCCAGGAAGGCCAGAGTGGGTGGGAGACCCCAACCCCCGAGACTGTAACCCCTGGTCAGCTCCAGGACCGCCTACTAAAGAGGCATGCGGGCACGTGGTCATGGCGTGGCAGAAGGGGGTTCTGAGCCACCCCAAGATGGAGAACTTCACAGGGGGCAGCCCAAGGTGAGGACCTTCTCTGGGCTATGGCGCGAGTGTTGTCCTTCTCTCGGCCAGGGGTCTTCATGCCCATCGGCATCGTGCTGCAGCCGTGGATGGGCTCAGCGGCCATGGCGGCCTCCTCTGTGTCTGTGGTTCTCTCGTCGCTGCAGCTCAAGTGGTGAGTCCCTCCAGGCCGGAGCAAGGGCCTTCTCCCCCACCTAGCCGCCCCTAGCCCCCTGCCCTGTGGGCTAGTGATGGGTGGGTGCCGTACACAGGGCCCCGGTGCACCGGAGGTGGGGGTGTGTAATGACTGGATCAGCATCCCGAGGTGGGCAGCCCCCCGCCACTCGGCATGCTGGGCTACTGTAGCAGTCACTCTGCTCCAGGGTTGTTCCAGTAAATGCCATGTCCACCTGGGGTCCTCATGTCTTGCCTTTCTTACTTTTTTGAAAAGACGTTGATTCGTGCTTTCAGTGGCACAGCTGCAGTGTGCCGGGCACTTGGATGGGAGGTTTCTCAATCAGGCGAACTTGACTTGAACCCTAGGAGCGCAGTACCCTCTCCTTTAAAAATCCTAAAATCCATGAGGTTTCCATACCATGCATAATCCAAAGACTTTGGTGAGACTTCTTTACCATCCTCCAAAAAAAAAAAAAAAGCGTGTGCCCGCAATGGCTCAAATGCTCTTGCATTCTCACTTGGCAGCTATAAGAAGCCTGACCTAGAGCGGTATGAGGCCCAGGCCCAGGGCCGCATGAAGCCCCTGACGGCGTCACAGGTGAGCGTGTACATCGGCATGGATGACCGGCGGCGCGACTCCCCGAGGGCCACACCCTGGGACCAGGTCAGCTTCATCAGCCAGGTGTCTCTGTCCTCCCTGAAGTCCGACAAGCTGTCTCGACACAGTGCTGCGGCTGATGATGGTGGGGACAAGTGGTCTCTGCTCCTGAACGACAGAGATGAGGAGCAGTGCATCTGAAAGCTGCAGGCGGGTGGGGACCCGGGGGTCCAGCTCCTCACTGAGTAGCCGGCCCGGCTTCCCCGGGGACCGAGGCTCGGGCCAAACAGGCACAGCTCCAGCAGCAAGATGGGCGCAGCTCCCCTCCAGCCCTGGGGACTCCCACTCCCTGGAGATTGTTGGTCATCCCTCCTAGCATGGGCTGCGCCCCTGTGTGGCTCCTGGGTCGCCCCCCTCCCCACCCCCACTGGGATCCCAGTGGCACAGGGGCCAGGCTTCCCGGCCTGACCATGCTGTGGGCCTGGGCTTGTCGGGAACCTTGCTGGACTCTAGCCGAGCAGAGGACAGCCAGCCTTCCTTGCAGACCTCTGCTTTAGTGTTTGGAATGACTACTTGTAAAGTGAGGGAAATCTCATCAGGACCAAAAACTTAGCTGGGCCTTTCCTTAGAACTCACGAGAAGCCTTGTGTTGGGTTCTTTTTGACAGCACCCACATGATTGCATATCTCAGACCACAGTTTACCTCAAATACACCCCACTGATGTCTGCTGGCACCATGTCTTCCTTTTGTGTTCTTAACACTGGGGCCACCCCACACCCGCTTAACACAGCGCACCCCTGTCCGATCTCTGACAGCAGGAGCGTAGTGATCCCTGCTGCTGCTCTCAGGCGCTTCTGCCCGAATCTGCTCCCTCATGCGCTGGCCAGAGAGCCCGCCTTGCTTCTCTCCAGGCCGAGGAGTTCTTTCTTGCCTAGATGCCGCTTGGCCACGGAGTCCTGGCCCCTCACTCCTCAGAATGGTGTAACCCTTGTGGACTGTGGCTGCCCCACTGGAGTGAGGGTCTCAGAGTCTGAGACCTGGGAAATCCTGCCTCCTGTGGGGTCCAGGTACTTGGGACACGTGAAGGCCTGTGGTGCTTGAGACAGCGTCCCGGGGGGGAGGTGTGTGTGCTTGCCGGGACAGCCGTGCAGGGCTCCGGGAGCTTCAGAGACGTGGTCTGCCATGGGACTGCCAGCTCACAGAGTTCAGTGCAGAGTTCAAGGCCGTGGTGCCCCTGGTGGTGTGCAAGTGTGAGGAGAGCCGTACCCGAGGAAGAGGAAATCACACTTGTCTCAGGGAGCGTCTACTTCTGCGCACGGAGCCAGCACCTTAGGAAAGGAGGCACCTGTGGTGATTGACAGAACCCCATGGGAGTACACGACTAGAAAGAAAATAAGTTTTAGGGTGGAGTCCTCATCACACACAAAATAGTTTTATTTACTGAGTATCAGTTATGTTTCAGGGACACTGTAAGCACTTTTTCTAGGCTGCTTGTAATCTTCCCAACACACCAGCAAAGTACTGTCCACATTGGACAGGCAGGGCAGGAGGCTCAGAGAGGCTAGGTATCCCGCCCAGGATCACACAGCCCACACACATGCCGGGACAGGGAAGTCTTTTCTCCCTTGCTGCTGCCCACCTGGATATCAGTCGGTAAGAATCAGCAGGAACAAGCCTCCTGCTCCTACGAGAACAAGTCTGCCGGGTGATAGATTCGTTGTTGGCGACTTGGATGGAAATTTGATCTTGGGGTCAACTCACCTTTCCCTCGGATAGTTTGTTTCCATTTTTGCCTATAATTTCATGTTGCTGGTTTCTTACCCACTAGGATCCTGCAGTGGGTTCCATTGTGTTCCTGTTGTTTTCAGTCTTCCTTTCCCTCAGGCCTCTTCCTGCTCTGTCCGTCCTTTATTCCTGGCTGTGCTCAGGACTTTTTTGTTTTCTAATTAGGTTAATCATGTCTAAAGAATCTAATTGTATTGATTTCTCCAAGGCTTTTAGGACCATAAACCACATGTGTATATGGCCATGAAAACATTTATATGATTGCCCGGACTATAACCTTTAGAGGTTCAAGGGGTTAGGAATTTTGTGTGTGTCAGATAAGAACAGTCCCTGTTTCAGAAACTTTCCATGCTGTATTAGAGTAAAGTTTATTTCTGCTGACCTAAAGGCCGCCTCCAGCCGGCTCTGTGCGCGACAGAAGCATAATTGAGGCCAGCGCAGTGTTGCCCTGCCGGTCTGTGGGGAGAAGGGTCGGGTCTCACCGTGGAGGCTGCGGGGGCGGCCAGACCGTCCGGTGCGCCCACCCCTGCCAGCACCCTGCGAGCCCCTCTCCCACACGCGGGGCCTGCCTCAGTGGTGTGCGGGGAGAACTCTCTGGAGGGCAGCCCTTGTCCAGGTGCCCATCCCATGGGCCAGACGCGGGCCTCCATCTGCCCCATTCAAAGTGCTGCTCTGCCTGACAGGAATTGTCAGGAGAAGGCTTTCTCACACATACACATTTTAATCAGGAGGGCTATATTTTGGGTCCCTTGGCCCCAAAGGAGTGGGGCAGGAGGAGTAGGGGGAGTAGTGGAAAGGTCTGGACCAAGGGGCTCTGCTAGGAGGGCTCTGTGGGCATCTTGGGGTGGCGGGGGGCCCTGAGTGAGCTCTAGCTGAAGGGAGGTGACAGGGTAATCTGTCATCTGAACCAGGAAGCTTTGAAGAGTGGAAGGAAGTGCATCTAGTGCTATTAATAATTGTGCCGGGCCAGCCGGCCTAAACTGCGACTCTCCAGGCAAACCGGGACGTGCGGTCACCTCCCTAAAAAGGGAAACAGACACTATAGTCACAGGCAGAGACTGCGGCACCTCGGGATTCTGCCCCGACTGTAGGTTCCAGAGACGTGCCAGGGACCTGTCCTTTACCTGGTTTGGGATTCTTCCCTCCTCTGGCCCATCCCAAGGCCAGTGCTTCCCTGCAGAATCAGGGCGATGATCACCTCTGTGGCTCCGTGTGACCACGTGGAGAACCAGTCAGGGGTTTGTCCCCCTTGCCGGTCCCCTGCGGTCCCTCCAGCCCACCACGAAGTGCTTCATGCCAGGCATGCTGGGCCGTTTGTGGATGCCCGTGTATGGGAATTTCATCCTGCAGGCATGTCCCCTTGTGGGAAGAGAGGGTTGATACCCCGTTAGCAAGGGATTCCATGTCCTTAAAAAAAACGGATCTTTCTAAAACATGAGCCTATCTCCCTGATAACCATTTCACGCACACCAGAAGAAATCAGTGTCTGTCCATTCCTGGTAAGTTTTCAGTCTTCAAGATCTTAGTGGAGCCTTGTGAGAGGGTCAGCTTTCAAGTAAATGGATAGTAATTCTAGTTTTGGGGCAAAGATGGCACCTTCAAGTTGACATGGCAAAAAATGGTCAAATTGTTCTGCTAGTTTCCTAAGAAACAAATTAGTAAAAGTAGCCTGTATTTTAAGAAAATCCAGCGTAGACCAAAATCAGCCCATCAAATAGGTTAATTAGAAAAAGATGATTTAAATTAGAGAAGGATTTTTTGTTTGTTTGTTTTTGGTTTTGGCTTTAAAAAAATTCACGCCAACAGGTGCCTGGGTGGCTCAGTCGGTTAAGCATCCTACTCTTGATTTCGGCTCAGCTCATGATCTTAGGGTTGTGAGATCGAGTTGGACTCCATGCCTGGGCATGGACTCTGCTTAAGATTCTCTCTCTCTCTCTCCCCTTCTGTTCCTTCCCCCTCCCCCAGCTTGTGGCAATCTCTCTCTTAAAAAAAAAAAAAAAAAATTCATGTCTATTTCAGCAGGTAAATTCCCTAATGGATATAAAATTCTTCTTGAGTTAGAAAGATTCTATTCTTCATACAACTTTTTCCTAAGTTACATCTTTTGTTTAAAGAAAACAAGTAAGGAATGCATAATACAAAGAAATGAATTCAGCTAGCAATCACACTGACTCAGTTTCCCTTTGCAGATGACCCTGTAGGAGCTGGTGGGAATGAAACCACTCTGCTTCCTGCATTTTCGCACACAACATGGGCAAGAGCATAGACACCACTGTGTGGGTTTATTCCAGAGGGAGACGTCTACTTGTCTGCTGTTTTCCTTTGTGTGAAGACAATGACAACGGTTGAAATTACAGGATAGACTATGAGAATGTTAAATAATGCCACGAAATCCCTGAGTCGTCTTTATTCTATTCGAAAAGATGAATAAACAGATGTGAAAACATCCGTGGGCTAAGATGAAGACAAGAATTGAGGGAAATTTAACATTTTTTTTCTCTGAAAAAGAAATGGCCATCATTTCTTCTTAATGTAAATGTAATGATTGCTTATGGCAAAAATTTGAACACAGGGAAATATAGAAGGTGGGGGGGCACCCAAAGGATACCCCATGAACATGATTTTGTGGAGAGTGTCCTGTGTGGGTGGATCACACTGAGACCCCAAGGGGGCAACGCCTGTCTGCCCCTAGGGGCCCAGCTCCCTGATCTCCCGGTGCTGTAGTGAGCAAAGGATGGAGCTGTGGGGAACCCACAGATGCCCAGGTGTCAGTGAGGTCAGGAAACAGTGTTCAAAGACCAGGAGGACTGGCCGAAGGCTCTGTGCTGGTGTCCCAGTGGGTTCTGTCTCCCAGTGAGGTCAGGAAACCTGACCTCACTGGGAGACAGTGGGTGATTGCTCACCCTGTCCTTGCAATGATCTTGAGAACAATAGGCATTAGCCTAGTTTCCGTAGATGGGGTGGGGGGCATGCTTAGGGGAGTCCAGCTTGTCTGTGCAGGAGACAAAGCTGGGAAGGGTGTTCAAGCCCATTTGGCTCTGGTCCTGCCAGGCCCACCTACCTCCCTGCAAAGGTGATGCCCAGTGCTCTCAGCAGGAGAAGCTGGGTCTCTGTGCCCTGCCCTCCCCCATTGCATGCTTAGGGTAAGAGAAGTGTCCTTTCCCGGGACAGTGTGTGTTATCGCAAGAGCCACCAGGTGTCTCTCTGACCAAAACAACCTCCTAGTCTGCCGCACGATCCCAGATTCTCTTAAATCTTTTTTTTTTTTCTTGACGCATCTGGAAATTCAAATAAAGCTCATCATAATGAGAATGGGAGATGGGACAGAAGGTGAGGCTGGAGTCCAGCTCCGGCATGGGGCACCTCTACGCTATGGTGTGTGTGTTCGTGTCTGTGCTGTTAGCCCGCATTTAGCCCTGCAGAGTGCGTCGCTGGGATGACTCGGCAGTGAACTTCTCTGCCGTCACGTGTGTCTGTCTGGGCTTCATGCTTTCTATTTCTAAGTTAAGATTTTTTTTTAAGCTTGCACATTTAAAAAAAAAAAGGGGGGGTTGTTTTAAAGGTTCGTGGTGATTGTCAGTGTCCCCAAAGCTCTAAGTTCTGAGACTCCTGTGTTGGCCGTGGGCTTAGAGACCTCCACGCCCAAGCTCCTGGGGAGAAGTGTGTCCCCGGTAGTGTTCATATGGCCCCCTTGGGGTCATTTGATCCCGAGCAGGGCTTACCTGCTGCAGACCTCTACCTCCTCTTCTGTTCGGTGAGGAGCACTGCCCTATTTCCTGTCCCAAGTGCAAGGTGGCCGATGGTCCCTGGTAACCTCCATAGGCAATGCAGGTGTGGTCCTGTCTCCTGTAGATCTTCCTGAAAGAACAAAGCGTTACTTGGGGGCCTCCGCTTCCTCGTCTGCACAAAATGGCTATACTAGTTTCCCTGTCCCAGGATACTGGTGAGGAGGGGAGAGCACACGCTGAACACACAACAAATGTTAGCTGCTGTCGTTGATGTCATGCATGACAGTGGATGTGTTCTAGATGAACAGCTCATTGCCTTTGCATGCAAGCACTTGAAACCCACCCTTGTGGGTTCCCTCGCTGGCCCCAAGGAAGCACGCTCTTAATGGGTCTGCTTCTCAGACCTCCTGGGTTGTGTGGCTTGCTCTAAAAGAAGCAGCCTTTGTCCAGTAGCTGCGCACCAGGCCGGATTCCCCTCCTCGCTTCCCCGGGGTCCTAGAGCCAAGAACGTGGCAGTGGGAGGCCATGCCCTGGAGGACAGAGTAAGAGTACCCACTGCCGACGTGAGTTCAAAACCCGATTCCACACCATGAGACGGTCACCCTGCCTTCTGAGCTTCCGAATCAGTATAGAAGAGAGGAGCTCCTTCTTCCCCAGCGTGTGTAGCCTACATGCAATTGACAGTTTGAAAGATACACAATGAGAATTAGAAAAATGATTAAGTAAAGGGTGCTAGTGAGCAGGAGCAACTGAAAAGGAAAGTGGCTTCTTTTTACCACGTCCTGCCAGCCTGGTTTAGAACCCGTCTGCGCCCTATTCAGGACTTGAGCATTTTCACCAATCTCTTTTGATGCCGTTCCTTTCTCTCCAGGATGGACTTAATATCACTTCAAGTATGGTTGCCTAAAGAATATAGGAATCCTTGATTGACGAGAATAATCTTGCTGTCCTATTTCTGATGACCCAGCCTCGGGGACTAAATCTATCCCCAGCAGAGGTGTGGTGTTTCCGTCTCAGAGCAGGGCAGGCCGTCACATCCCATGGATTCAGTCGCAGGATAACCTGCCTTTAATCATCCCCTGCAGGGTGGGGGCAGGGAGAGGACATTTTTTTCTGGAGGAATATAGGTATGTTATAAACTTATGTTTTCTCCTTCCTGTTAAATGCTCAGAATGAAAGCTAAAATCAGTAAGACCTTAGAATCCAGCGAAATTTTGAGTGCAAAGAGGGGATCCAGGGAAGATTGCTGGTGCCAACCTTAGCCCCTCCTGGTCTCAGACCCTCTCACAGGATTGTGAAGACCGTCAACAGGCCGCCTTCCCTCCCAGGAACTGTTAAGAAAAGCTAAAGGTGTGGGGTGGAGAGTCCCATAGCATCTTTCGTGGCTCTAATCTCCAGATGGTCGCCCTGGGTGGCCCTGGGCAAGGGCGCTGAAGGGCAGGGGAGGCAACAGACTTGCCCATCTGGGGTCACAGGCTGAGGAAAGGGTGATGTCCGGACTCAACAAGACAGGAAATTTCTCCTCTTTCCCACCTCACCCCAGCCTGGAGTGGGACTGATGTTCCTTCATTCACTCAGCTGGAGGGCTGCTGCTTCCCGAAGCAGGCACAAAGCGGATACCCATCCGGAAATAAGGCCCAAATGGATACACACAGGCTAGGGCGTGCCTTTGGAAGGAGATGCACCTGCCAGGAAATGGAAGCACCCCCTGGCTTCTGAGCTCTGCAGGAGGATGGGCTGAGGGCCCCGTGGAAGGGGGGTGTTTTCCCTTCCTACCTCTCTGCCCCCCACCTCTCCCCTTCCCTCTCTTTTCCTTTTTTCTCTTTCCCCCTTCTCCCTTCCTCCCTTCCTTTTCCCCATCCCCCTTTTTTTCTTTCTTGTCTTTTTGTTGTTGTTGTTCTGTTCTTCTTTCTTTTTAACAGCTTTGGAGTTGTTTGTGTCACCGGATTCTTTCAAGTCCCAGTCCTCAGTCCTCAATCCCAGCCATAGGACAGGCTGAGTGGTGGCTGCTACCCACTTTCGAGAGGCACTGCCTGCACGACCCCCGAGACGAGGTGTTCTGGCCAATGCCTTTCCACAATCTCAGTGTGGATTTGACACAGCTGATTCTGCTCTTGTTTCTCCTGACATTAACAATCCACCAATTCCACTGCTGCCCCGGGTGGCCATGACCGGGGACGGTGCACACAGCCAATTCTTCATCGGCCCGTTCATATTTGATTTTTTTTAAATATTTTATTTATTTTGACAGACATCACAAGTAGGCAGAGAGGCAGGCAGAGAGAGAGGAGGAGGAAGCAGGCTCCCTGCCTAGCAGAGAGCCTGATGTGGGACTCGATCCTGGGACCTTGAGATCATGACCTGAGCTGAAGGCAGAGGCTTAACCACTGAGCCACCCAGGCGCCCCCATATATGATTTCTTGAGACATCTTATCAAATGGCTTGGATGCAAGGCCTCTACAAGAGGGAAGCAGGCCTGAGTCACAGCCCAGAGTGCAGAGTCTAAAACCAGAGCTGGTTGTCCCTCTACTCCTGCTGGCATCGGTGGGCTGCAATGCAGAATTACCAGGGGCTCATCCACACTGGCCAACACAGAGGCATGTCCAAGAAAGTCGCCCAGTCATCTCCACACAGGGTGACATGCCACCACCTGAATCTGGTCAAGGCTTCAAAGAGCCCGTTCCATCCCCCCAGCACCATACAGTATGGTAGATGGAACAATGGCCCCATTGATGTATACACCCTGTGACTGTCACCTTACACTGGACTCTGAAAATGTGATGGAGTTAAGGATCTTGAGATGGGGAGAGTCCCTGATCCCGCAGGTAGGCCAGGATCATTGCAAGTGGAAGACAAGAAGACCAGGGTCAGAGAAGGAGATGTGAAGACAGAAGCAGAGGTTGGGGTGATGTGCTTGAAGCTGGAGGGTGGTGCCTCAAACCAAGGAATGAAGGTGGCCTCAAGAAGCTAGGAAAGGCAGGGAAGTGGATTCTTCCCTCGAACCTCCAGAAGGACCCACCCCGGCCACCATCTTGATCTTGGCCCATAAAACATATTTTGGGCTTCTAACCTCCAGAATCATAAGATAATAAATTTGTGCCATCTAAGCCACTGAGTTTGTGATAATTTGTTTCCGTGGCCATGTGGGTACCTGAGCCTACCAGTGCCCGTGGTAACAGCCTAAGCCTTCCCCTGACCACCCAGGCCTCTCCAGAGAAGATCCAGAAGCCGACTGAGTTTGGAAAACCCTGGTGTATAAACAGGACTCTTTTGTGGAGACACGCCCTCAGAACCTCTTGTGTGCTGATCTGTCTGAAAAAGAAAAGGACATGTGCAGAGGGTTTCCGGGTGCTCTAACTGGGCAGGTCTGCCGAGTGATAACTCCTGTGGGAGGAGCCTGTGAGGGATTGACCGCAGTGCCGTGCACCTCCCCCAGCCCATTTGTCTCTGCCCCATGACCTCCCCTACTCAGGGGTCATAGGTACCAGCAAAGAGGTGGGAGGAGGGACCCAGAGGATGAAACCAGGAGTCCTGCCCTTACATTTCAAAAAGGCTCAGCTCGGGGACACCTGGATGGCTCAGTTGGTTGAGGATCCGACTCTTGATCCCAGCTTGGGTCTTGATTTTGGGGTTGGGAGTTCAAGCCCTACGTTGGGCTCCACGCTGGGCTTGGAGCAGACTTAAAAAAGAAACAAGATGGGATTGGGAGGGAGACAAACCATAAGTGACTCTTAATCTAACAAAACAAACAGGGTTGCTGGGGGGAGGGGGGTCGGGAAAGGGGGGTGAGGTAATGGACATTGGGAGGGTATTGCTATGGTTAGTGCTGTGAAGTGTGTAAACCTGGCAATTCACAGACATGTACCCCTGGGGATAAAAATACATTATATGTTTATAAAAAATAAAAAAATTTAAAAAAAAAAGACAAAAAGAAGACAGAACAGCCCAGCCCAGAAATACAGCTGAATTAGTAGGAAGACTGCCCTATCAAACTGAACTGGCATGTCTTTCCCCAACACATACATGTGCACACGCACACATGCGTGCACACACCCCATAGTCCCCCACACTGGCCAGGGGGAGGGATGATGGCTCACAATCATGAACGACAAGAAGGCTCACATTAGGTTAAGCTCCTGAGAAAACACCTCGGACCCTGCCCCCACCCACACACCACCCTCCAGGCTGAGTCAGAGGGAGGGAAGAGGAGGGAGCATGCATTGTGGGAGAAAATGCTTGAGCCCCTTTAATTCTGATGGCTCAAAAGTCGAGCAGCCCATCACCCGCCACGTTGCATTTTGCTGTGGGAGGCTGTGGGCTGCCCAGAGGTTCCCTCGTGGCTGGGGCTGGCAGAAAACAGGTGCCACTGGGCCGTCTGTCAGGTGTGCTGGTGGTGGCCCTTCTGAGACAGAAGCCACCTGGCATGACTTAGAGAGGGATAGCCCCGGGGTCCAGGGGAAATCTTCCCGGCCCCGGAAGATTTCCTCGCCAACACACAGCCTGGCAGTGAACTCCCGGGGACCGCTCGGAACTCAGACCTGAGGACTGAGGAGCAAACCCTCCAAGATAGGGAGTGGAGGGTCACTTAAGGCTCCTGGATTCCTGCATGGAATGACTGACATGTCATTTCAGCCCGGCGGCACTGGCAGTTGCAAAAGCAATTACCTGACAGAGGTTTATAGACTGAGAAGAAACTGCTGGACACCTCCAAGCCTGCTCCACACCAGCTATAGGAGGAAAAGCCCAGGCTTCCTCCGCCCATCCCTTGACATGAACCTTACTGCTCACGGTCGCCCCAGATCCTTGATAGCCTGAGTGGTCAGCAGCCGCTTCTCGGTCCAGGGCAAATGTCTGAGTGTTGACCAGGACTGATACTCCTGACAGCTCCCTCTCTGCCCGGCTCCTCGAGCCTTGCTGGAACTGTGAATAGTCCATATCAGGAGCCAAACCAAGCAAGTTCAAGCCAAGGGGGGATTTATAATTGGGATGTAGGAATGTTAAGGAAAGAGAGTCAAGCCTCTTGGGGCCAGGAATCTGAAGGTCACCGGGAACCCATTCCTTCCCTAAATATTTACTAGGCACCTATCCTAATTGTAGGTGCTGGGGCTGCAGCAGGCGAACAAGGTGCATGGCCTTCAGGACTTGGAATTCTAAGGCAATAGGGAAAGACAGCAATAGACAAACATAAGCACGTCTCTGCTAGTGGGAAGCGCCGCAGAGACCATGCCACAGGACCGTGGGATGGAGGTGATGGCGCTGAGGGGGTGTGGAGGGGGTATTTTAGCTAGGCGGCAGGAGAGCTGTCCCTGCAAAGTGTCAGTGGAAAGATGCAGGCCTGTGCATGTGAAGGCCTGAAGGGGCCCCAGCTGGGAGCGTCCCAGGAGAGCAAGGGCCAGAGAGTGGGAAGGAGCATGGTTGGAAGGGTGGGACCACAGCTCACAGGGGCATGCCAGCCAGAGTGAGACGCTGATACCAGCAGAGCCAAGGCTGATGGAAGGCATGGGGTAGGGTGGAGTTGAGTAGAGGAGTGACATGATTTCATCTGTGTTTCTAAAGGATCACTCCAGCAGCTGCATGGAAAGGGGATTGCAGCAAGACCACCAGGACAGCAGCAGGCAGGATGCCAGTCCTGGCCCTGCTGTAGCAGCCCTGACCTCGCAGGGGTGTGCTGCTCCACACCCCTCTTGTCCAGGAGCTAAGCCTGCACCCGCGGGAGGTTAGTGAATGACTGCACCACCCAGCAGAGCTCTGAAGGAGCCCAAGCCCAAGTCCATCCTGAGCACCACCTCCCCAGCTGCCAGCCAGTCAAGAACGCTAGCTCCCGTGACTCTCATGCTGATCCCCTCGCCATCCCTGTACCCTAGCCCAGACCACTCTTAGAGTTCACCTGAGCCATGCCTGGCACAGAATAGAAGTTAAGTACACGTTTGCTGAATTACCATGGTACCTTGTCCTTTCTCTCTCTTTACTCTCGGCTGGCTTAAGACAACGTAGTTTCACTTTATCTGAAAAACTACACAAACTAGTCTATAACTGGCTTTTATCAGAAACTTAAGTACTACAAAATACAGGCAGTGGCTCCCCCTTTTCTTTGGAGATGTAAAAGCGTGCTGAGAGTACGCGCTTTGATCCCAGGCATCTAAATCACTATTACGAGGCCTCTTGGCCTCCTCACTACCAACTTCATCCCTGAATTTCCACAAAATCATGCCATTGGCTGCCTAGTCCTTTGATCCTGACCTTGGTGGTGGGAGGTGCCATGACGTCCTTCCCTCTCCCTCTTCCTTCCTTCATGTTAATCCACTGTGAGTTAGGTTATGAGGGGATGATAGTGGAGAGATGAAATGAATGTATTCCACTTGGAGTTGAGTGGGTGAATCAGAGAGCAAACAAGCACAGGCAAGCGTTGAGGGCTTATATACAATGGAATACTATGCAGCCATCAAAAGAAATGAAATCTTGCCATTTGCGATGACGTGGATGGAACTAGAGGGTATCATGCTTAGCAAAATAAGTTAGTTGGAGAAAGACAGCTATCATATGATCTCCCCGATATGGGGAAGTGGAGATGTAACATGGAGGGGCTTGGGGGGTAGGAAAAGAATAAATGAAACAAGATGGGTCGGGAGGGAGACAAACCATAAATGACTCTTAATCTAACAAAACAAACTGAGGGTTGCTGGGGGTAGGGGGGTAGGGAGAGGGGGGTGGGGTTATGGACATTGGGGAGGGTATGTGCTATGGTGAGTGCTGTAAAGTGTGTAAACCTGGCGATTCACAGACCTGTACCCCTGGGGATAAAAATACATTATATGTTTATAAAAAATTATAAAAAAAAAAAAA
Source organism: Mellivora capensis (assembly GCA_004024625.1). Taxonomy (NCBI): domain Eukaryota; kingdom Metazoa; phylum Chordata; class Mammalia; order Carnivora; family Mustelidae; genus Mellivora; species Mellivora capensis. Next base: position 10,119 of record PISX010005847.1, on the reverse strand, counting down.
GAAAATACTCTGCTGTACTCAAGCTGGATGAAGAAAATACTCTGCTGTACTCAAGCTGGATGAGCTAGGTTTACATATATCAATATGGAGAACTGCCAAAAGCACAATGTTGGGTGGAAAAAGTTGCAGACAGAAAAATAGAGTGAAATCGCTTTATATAAATTTTTATTTGTATTTTTATATTTTAAAAAATTATTCATTTTAGAAAGAGAGAAAAAGAGTAAGTGTGTGGGGATAGATAGAAGGAGAGGAAGAAAGAAAGGCAGGCCCCGTACTGAGGGCAGAGCCCCACACTCGAAGGGCTGGATCCCACAACCCTGAGATCATGACCTGAGCCACAATCAAGACTCAGACGCCCAACCGACTGAGCCACCCAGGCACCCACTTTGTGTACATTTTTAAAAGAATAGTTGCATATACTGTTGTAGACACAGGCTTCTGGAGTCAAAGTATACACATGGGATACAGAAGATACCAACTGGGATTCAGAATAGCAGTTTCCCCCAGGAGAAATGAGGAGAAAGAGGTCTGGAGGGTCTGAGAAGTATTTAGGCTCTTCAACTTATATTTGTAATGTGTCCTTTCTACAAATCTGAGACAAAAATCTCAGCACTGGTCAAATCTGGGTTATGGGTACATTGGTTTTGAGATATATATATTTAGCAAATTTATGTATACATTTAAAATATGAATAAATTTTTTTAAAATGCATGTGGGTCTGCAGTTTGGCAAGAGGTCAGGCCAAAGCTGCAGAGGAGGGGGTCATCTTCACCAAAAGGTCAGGGGAAGCTGTGGGGCAGACGCCTTGCTCAGGCTGAGCTCATTGATTCACAACACAGAAGGGAGCAAAGATGGCGGGAAACACTTATCTTTAAGCAAGGATGTGGAGATAAAGCAGAGATAGGACTCAGGAGATGGCTCAGGAAGGAAAACAGCCAGGAGGGATGTATGATGAGGAGGTTCTAGAAAACACATTTTTTTAAGCTGCTCAGTATTTAGAAATACAGAGAACACAGTCAGTCTCCATGCACTTGCCCTTAACCTCTCCTTGAATTAAATAATTGTCAAGATTTTGCCCAAATTGCTTCTTCTCTTCTCCCCTTTCTTTCCTTTTTTGAGTTGCTGAAGCAGTTTAAAGCAAATCCCAGACACAGTGTCTTTCTACCCCTCTATACTGCAGTGTGCATTTCTAAAATATCCTGGCGTGGAGGGAGATTTTTAAGGAGGGAAACATCAGAAGCATTAAAGGTTGCAAAGGACTGGAAAGAGAAGCAGATGGAGGGGCTGTTCACCCAAGGCCCCTGATGCCAGGAGCAGCACCTCTACCTGGGCAAGCTGGCGGGAGGAGGGGCCAGCCCCAGAGGCACTGCTAGGACTGGCTATAGGACGTGGTGGAGGCTGCCCCTACAAGAAAGACAGTTTATCATTTCCAGAAGGCTGGTGGCAAAAGGGAGGCAAAAGAAAACAGCATGGGGATGTGGCAGAGACGACGAAATAGATCTAGGATGGAGGGACATCAGTTCTGGTGGCCCAGAGGGCAGATATGAAAAAGGAAATAAAATGGATGGAGCAGATTCCCAGGGCAGAAGTGAGTGAGGGACAGTACAATGGGGCTAATTCTTCAGTAACCAGGAACAAAGTTACTCAAAGATCTAGTGGTGGGAAGAAAGAACGTTGACAGTCTTTGAGGACCCCAGTCTGCCGTTTGGGACGGGGGAGTCTGGAATTCCCTGCGGGCACAGGGACCAGGGGTCAAACCAGGATGCTGATAATATTGTGATTTATTGAGCACCTGCTGCAAGCCAGGCATGTTCGTGAATCTCATTTAATCCTCACACACTTTACAGCTCAGGAAGGGGGCTCAGAGGTGGTCAACACTTGTGCAGACACTTAGTAAATCACAGAAGTACTCTGACCACAGGGCTCTTCTGTCTTTGCTCTTGAGTCTGTGGAGTTTCTAAGCTCCTTCTGAGGTCTTCGTCTCGTCCCTCCCCTACACCCTCTCTCTGGGGCAAGCAGGACTCTCTGGGCAGCCCCTACATCCTTCTGTCATGCCACGTCACAGCCGCACTGGCTGGTCCGCATTTGTTCAGAAAGCCGAGCCTGCAGGGGAGGCTGAGCCACTGGAAAGCCTCTTAGAAAAGGAAGCCAAGCTTGCCTCTCCAAGCTCCATGGTCATATTTGCCCCTTTCAGGGGTATGTTACAAAACAGAGGTTAACGCAGGACTAGGAGGTGCGTGGGCTGTGATCCATAAACCATATCCTACTCTGTAAGAAAAGTCCTTGCATGGCCAGTCGGTGGGACACAGGGCTTCACCCATAGGTGATTGTTAAGTGGGAGACTTACTTGTGCTCCTCCGTGCAGTGGAGTGGACCACGCACTGGGTTTGGGCGTGAGTTCGAATCCCTCCTCAGATCCCCTTGGGTGCATCAGGCAGATTCCTGGAACCTGAGGATCAAAGGAGAAAGCTGCATAGGAATTCTGGGAAGGGGGAGGAATGAAGAAAAGGGAGGGGGATGAATGGTCAGCCAACCCTCGCTGAGTTTAACTGGAGTCGACGAGTGTGTTGGATACGGTCTTCCAAAGAAGATCACCAAGGTCATGGAGACATTCCAGGTGGGTGACTTCAATGCTCCCATTTGAAGATTCTTTAGGTAACTGACCTGGGGTGACCCTGACGGACTCCTGGCCAAATGTCTTCCAGGGAGCCTGCCATGCCTGGGAGACACACGCTGGGATAAGGGGCTGGGCTTCTTCCCGCTCGAAGGCCCAAAGTGCCAAACCCCAGTCAGAGCCTAGCGGCTCCTGGTGATGTTTTTGTCTATGCTAAAATGCAGGTAAGAAGAGATACATTTTCTTTCTTTTTTTTTTTTAAGATTTTATTTATTTATTTGACAGACAGAGATCACAAGTAGGCAGAGAGGCAGGCAGAGAGAGAGGAAGGGAAGCAGGCTCCCTGCTGAGCAGAGAGCCAGATGTGGGGCTCGATCTCAGGACCCTGGGATCATGACCTGAGCCGAAGGCAGAGGCTTTAACCCACTGAGCCACCCAGGCACCCCAAGAGATATAATTTCAATAAGGAAAGAGCTTATTGAAAATAGAGAAATTAGAAAGAGCTTATTGAAAAAATATATATATCAGGCACCGAGATATGTATGGATAAAGCCTTTCCTGTCTCTTCTCAATTTCACACAGACACATGTAAGAATATGTTTCCACTGTTTCCCAGGGGACAAACGGACACAAGACTACAGAGGCCATTCACGGTGAGCCCACAAAGCTTCAGCTTCACGGCCCCGCTGGTGCACGGGCCCCTGCCCGCCATGGAAGGCGCCCAACACCACGTTCTCAAGGTCAAGTGTTTTGTAAGTTTTGCCAAGTAAGTTACTTTACTTGCAACTGGTTAGGACTGGTTTCTCTTTCCACGTGATGTCCCCTCTAGCACACGTTTCCTTGTGTCAGGTGACACTGGATGACACCATAAATTTTGGGGTAAGGGGATGCCAAGTTCATCATACACTGAGTTTGGGTAGAGTGACCTATGTTTGGGGGATTTGCAGTCACTTCTGTGTACGGCTAGGGCTAGCTTCCTGTGTAGAAAGGGCTCTAAGGACAGCTCCTAGGTCCACCCCTGACTCACCCAGTGTCATGGCCCTGAGCGTGTGAGATCTGTATGGAGGCATATGGATCTAGGAAGGGACACAGGTCTGGAAGCTCGAAGCTGCTCTGTGGAGAATTCTCCCAAAGACAAGACGTGTAAAGTTGTTAGAAGAGGAGTTGATTCTCCTTGATAGGAGTTCTCTCCTGTCAGGAATACACTTGATAATGCAGCATATACAATTATAAACATGACATAAGCGTTTCCCTGTTTGACAGCAACTGTAGAAATAAATAGAATTAAGCACAGGTGCTGTGTTTCTAGGGCACAAATCAATAATAATAGTGTATATAGTGAATATGGCTCTGTGTGTGTGTGTGTGTGTGTGTGTGTGTGATATTGCAACTTCATGAGGTCCCACTGTTAATGGTGGAATATTTCCATCAACCCTGCTAGAGGGAAGACCGAATTATCTTTTGTAAAACTGTTGTCATATGCATGTGAAAAAGTGCTCCACATCACTCAGCATCACGGAAATACAAATCAAAACCATAATGAGATATCACTTCACACCAGTCAGAATGGCTAGAATTAACAAGTCAGGAAATGACAGATGCTGGGGAGGATGCAGAGAAAGGGGAACCCTCCTACACTGTTGGTGGGAATGCAAGCTGGTGCAACCGCTCTGGAAAACAGCATGGAGGTTCCTCAAAAAGTTGAAAATAGAGCTACCTTACAACCCAGCAATTGCACTAGTGGGTATTTACCCTAAAGATACAAATGTAGTGATCCAAAGGGACATGTGGACCCGAATGTTTATAGCAGCAATGTCTACAATAGCCAAACCATGGAAAGAACCTAGATGTCCATCAACAGATGAATGGATAAAGAAGATGTGGTATATATATACAATGGAATACTATGCAGCCATCAAAAGAAATGAAATCTTGCCATTTGCGTTGACATGGATGGAACTACAGGGTATCATGCTTAGTGAAATAAGTCAATTGGAGAAAGACAACTATCATATGATCTCCCTGATATGACGAAGTGGAGATGCAACGTGGGGGGTTTGAGGGGTAGGAAAAGAATAAATGAAACAAGATGGGATCAGGAGGGAGACAAACTATAAGAGACTCTTAATGTCACAAAACAAACTGAGGGTTGCTGGGGGGAGCGGGGAGGGAGAGGGTGGTGGGGTTATGGACATTGGGGAGGGTATGTGCTATGGTGAGTGTTGTTAAGTGTGTAAACCTGGCGATTCACAGACCTGTACCCCTGGGGCTGATAATACATTATATGTTAATTAAAAATTAAAAAATTTAAAAAAACTGTTGTCATATGGAGAGGTGCTCAGAACCGTCAAATGCAGGATGAAAGTATTACATAAGGGTGTTAAGTTATTTCTCTGGTGTTTGTGGTATTTGTCAGCTCTTTAATATCTATAATTTGTTGTGAAGTTTCTTACATTCTAAATCGTCGCTTTTGCACCTGATTTTGTATTTGTAATTTTATAGACCTGAGAATGTGCCCAACCCAGACGCTCGGGTGGCTCTGTTGGATAAGCGTCCGACTCTCGATTTTGGCTCAGGTCATGATCTCGGGGTTGTGAGATCCAGCCCTGTATCGGGCTGGGCGTGGAATCTGCTTAAGATTCTCTGTTTCCCTCTGCCCACCCCTCACCCCCACTCACACATGCTCTCTCTCTCTCAAAAATAAAGCAACAGCAACAACAACTTGGGTCTATCCTGAATAGGGTAGTTAAGGCATATGCCGAAGTCATAGCCACTAAATGGTCCAAACAGGACTCAAATCCAGAGTCCCAGTGCCGGCCTCATGCTAAGTCTCAGCCTCTACCTGTCCACATGGGGCTCTTGTGAAAGTCGGATTCTGATTCCGTAGATGTGCGCTGGGGCACTACTGGCATGTCTGCTCTCTGAGAAGCCAGGGTCTCTAAGCTAAGGTACCATTTGGCTAGCTCTCGCACAGTGGAATTAGGTCACTGGAACAGCTTCCTTATGAACTGGGTCTAGCTCACCTGATTTCCTCACCCAAAGCCCCCTTCCCCACCCTCCAGCCCTCAAGGGAGGTATGACATTGAGAAGTTTCTTGAACACGACTTTTCAATGTCATATCTCCCTTGAGGGTTTGAGGGAAGGGAAGGGGGCTGTGGGTGAGGAAATCAGGTGAGCTAGATTCCTCCAGCTTCCTCTTACACACTTACGGAGCACCTACAATGGGTCGAGTAGTTTCCATTGACCATCACTAATGCTCCAGGGTACTTGGCTCCAAGGAGGCAGGTTCCCATCTTGTGGATGAGAACATTGCCATTCAGGGAGGTCATGTAACTTGCCCGAGGTGGCAGGGTCAGTGTTTGAACTCACATCTCCAGCCCCTCCTTACCTGGTGGCAGGTGGACTAAGCAGGGAATCCAGGAATCAGCCTGTGCTCCCAAGGAGAACCCCCCACCCCCACCAGGCACCTGTTCCCACCATTTGGAAGCCTCCTGCCCCTCTCCTCTCTCCAAGTCTTCTCTGCCTTGGGATTGGCCCTAAATGCTGCGTGCCTTCATTACTGGTCCATTAAATGGACTTAATGGGACCCGCCTTGTAGAATTTTATGGGGTTTAAATGAGGCATTACCCGATGAGTTACATGATAGTACTCATACTGGCCCATAGCACCCATGGAAGTGGTCACTGTTGTCCCTAGGATAAGCTGACCTTGGCCATCAAGGGGGTAATCCTTCCAGCTTGTACCCTGGGCTTCCTTCTGGTGTATGTTAGGAAGAGACTGTGTTAAAACACCAGGACATCTGAAAACATCTCAAACCCTGCAGAGTGCTGAGCAGAGATGAAGGGCTCGATGGCCACTAACTGTTCCCTGGCAGATGTCAGCTTCTCCTGTCTGTCTCTCTCAGTGTGTCTGCAGTTGTGTAACAGGCTGATGGCCTCAGGCATGCTCATCCTGTCTTGGTCCTCCCAAATGCACCAACAACTCCAGCCACGCTGCCCAATGACCACAGGCCCACCTGATCACAGCACGCTGCAGGAATCTTCTGTCGTCTTTAGAACATGGGAAGCAATATTATTTTCAGACACATCAGACATTTGTCCTGTGGATGCAATTTCCAGGAGAAAATGCCAACAGATGGGGGCAGGCTGCGTTCCCTGGCTGTCCCTATCCTCTGGAGGCTTCTGTTCATTAGCAAGCCCCAGAAGGACGTGCACTGTGATGGCTGCAGACGCAGGGTGGTCTTGCCACAGGCTCTGTAGCCCAGAAGGTCCGACTTCCACATTCCCAGGCAGCCTGGCCTGGATTTGGGTTATTTTAAGCTGCCCCTGCAATGCAGCTGCAAATTCAGAGAAAGAAGCGGGCAGGTCCTGCTCACCAGGGAACAGCTCGCTAAGCACACGCTGTCACGGACTGCTGTGTCTGTGAGCAGGCAGACAACATAATTACAGTCCTTCCGAGAGACGCATTCTGCTGAATTGCCCCTTTAGGACCACCCCTCCTATTTCTTGGGTGCCAGTATAATTTTTTTCAAACCTTTGGTAAATTTCAAAATGTCACAGGTAAAAGCAAACCTCTTCACTTAGCTTCTTGGTTGTTTGTTTAGGATTTTATGTATCTCTCTCTCTCTCTCTCTCTCTTTCTCTCTCTCTCTCTCTCTCTCTCTCTCTCTATATATATATATATATATATATATTTTTTTTTTTTTTTTTTTTTCCCAATGGATTGGCCCTGCCTTTTCGGGGAAGAAAGGGTTCCAAGAGCGGAGCAGAGGTTGACCTCAACTGCACACCGTGTGGAACATTAGCTTCAGGACAACAACAGCATAGACCAAGCTCTAGGGATGCAGCTTGCCTTCTCTGGTTCTTAATTTGGTGTGTGAATCAACAGGCTTTGTGCCCAGGAAGAGGAAGAGAAGAAGCCATGGAATGTCTTTCCCCGGAAAGCTTTGTCTAATGGCCACCTGTTAGTACCGGATGCCAGACAATGTTCTGGGCTCAGGGGGTGAATTTCAGAACTCTGAAGTCCTTTCTCCTGATCGTTTCCATCAGTGTACTTTATAGATTCTAAAGCATTCCTTCTGCTTCTTCCGTTCCTGTATTCATTCACCCGCTCAGTGAGCATGGATTACACATGAGCTATGTGCTGGGACGGGGGATGACCAGGCACGGGGGGACACGGCCCCTGCCCTCCAGGTGCCTATGAGCCGGTGTGGGAAGCAGGCACACAGAGAGTGCCAGAGAGAGCCGTCAGTGCTGCTCTCGGGGCAAGCCCAGGGTCTGCAGTGTGTGGGATGGTGCCTACTCAGTGTGGGAGGGGGACAGATGAGGCTCCCTGAGGGGACCTGGATAAATAAGTGGGGGCTGCCTAGAAAGAAACTTTGGGGAAAGAACCAAGATATTTAAAGGGATGTTTTTAAAGGTATGGCCAAATGGGGGCACCTGGGTGGTTCAGTTGTTAAGCATCTGCCTTCCACTCAGGTCATGATCCCAGGGTCATTGGGATCGAGCCCCACATTGGGGTCCCTGCTTGGCAGGAAGCCTGCTTCTCCCTCTCCCACTTCCCCTGCTTGGGGTTCCTGCTCTTGATCTCTGTTGCTCACTCTGTCAAATAAGCAAAAAATAATAATAATAAATAAATCTTAAAAAAAGTATGGCCAAATGATGCACCATGGAAACTCTCTCCAATCTCCCCATGGTTTTTAGAGAGACACCCCTCTCTGTGAATGCACTGTGGCTGGGGGCTCTGTCCAGGATGCATGGTATGCACTAGCCCTGCAGCAAGAAGGGTGTGGGTGACACCCGGGGCTGCTGCTTCCTCGTGAGACAGAGAATGCTATTTGTGGAGTGGTCCTAGGCAGCAGGGTAAAAGCAAAGTCTGCAACACAGGCCACAGGGGCTCTGTGACCATGCATTTATTCGGTTCTTTCATATTAATGGAACACCTGTTACACGCCCTGCTCTAGGCGCTAGGAGTGGTGAAAACTGCTGGGTCACTGCCCTTCTGGACCCTTAGGTACAATGGGTGGGGGTGAGGGGTGGGGGGAGTGTGGGAAGGTAGCAATCAACAGACAGTTACATCTAGGGTATGCTTGGTGGTGATGAAGGAAGACGAGAGAAACGAGCCAGTGTAGGGCAGAAGTGAGGATGGGGGGACACACCAGCAGATAACGTTTGAGCAAACACTCAAGGGAGTAAACCATGCGGATCCCCGAGGTAAGCAGGTCCCAGGCAGAGAAAATGGTAAAGTGCAGAAGCCCAGGGAGCAGTGGGCTTGTGGAGCCCATGGAGAGGCGAGGGGGCCTGGAGTAGGTGTGTGGTAGGAGAGAAGGAGAGAGTGGCATGGGTTAGGGGGTGCCTCGGGGGCCCTGCATCGGAGCAAAATGAGGAGCCCATGGAGGTCTGGGCAGCAGGGCAACACGATATGACCTATGTTTAGTAGCTTTTCCCCTGTCAGGTCAGTGTGGGCCTGGTCTTCAGGGCCAGGAACTGGTGCCTAGCAAAGAAAAGTCAGGAGCCTACAGAAAACGATTAGACAAAGGTATTTCTAGAACATTCCCTTCATGGGGGACACTGGACACTTGGCTAGGCAGTTTGGTCCTTATCCTGAGGGAGGGTGCCCCCTGGGTGAGGAGAGGACATATGCACACAGGGAGATGACTCAGCTAGATTGTGCTGTCTCGGAAAGGGCGCCCAGATCGGTGAACTCAGGTGGCCAGTAAGAGGAGCTGCCCTGGCAGTCCCCTAAGTGCCTTGGTCGTCTTCTGTGGATGGGGTTAGCGCGTTTCAATTGCACGTGGGACCCCTGAGGGTTAATGGTAGGCAGAGGTGAGCCACTCTGTACTTCCTGGAGGGGTAAGTCTGCAAAGAATCTGTCTCGTTCGGGAAAAGGCTAAGTAAACTGTGCTTTGGTAAAGAAATATCTGAATTTTATTTATGAAACTACCTACCAGGATTTGCCATGAAGAGTAATCTCAATCAAGCACCCCAATCAATAATTTCACACCACAAGTGCTGGAGCACCAAACACCAAACGTGGTGGGTGTTTTATTGTTTCTTAACAAATGACCTCAAAACTTACTTGTAAGGACCTATTTAGCCAGAGTGACTCCATCTTGGTTAAAGCCATTTTGTTGTTTGTGCAGTAAAACTTAAACTGACCCTGCCCCCCTCCCCCAAGAGAAACTTACTTAGAAGCAAGTCTGGGAAACCAGGAAAATAAGGTCAGCCAGTTCCTAATAACAGAGCCCAGAATACAAGGCCAAGTCGGCCAGTTCCTGATAACAGAGCCCAGAATATAAGGACGAGTCGGGCCAGGTGGAGACATCCAATCAGTAAGAAACACACATACTTTTTCCCTAACCACCAAAGAATGTAAACCCCGCCGTCTGGGCGCCAACCTTGAGCGCCAACTCTGACCAGAGTGATAGGTTAGTTCGACACCTACTATAGGGAAAATTGGAATTCAACTGGCCACCTGCGTGTGACCTCACATGACTACAGTCTCAT